>WURS02457406.1:0-13800 GCA_011762765.2 Rhinocypha anisoptera | reverse complement strand
AAGAATATAATAGAAGGAAAAATAGAGGGGAGGGCCCCTCGAGGAAGGCCGAGGGACAGATATATAGGGCAAATTATAAGAGACGTTAGAAGGAAGACCTACCAAGGAGTAAGAGAGCTAGATAGGAAAGGATGGACGGCTGCAGTCAATCAATCTTCGGATTGAAGTACTGATGATGATATATATATACTCATTCATACAGAGATAACCGCCATATGGCGAACATACAATATTCAGATTATTAGTAAATTAAGAAAGGGACAGGAACACATGAAAGGACGAACACACAAAGTGAATGAAAATATATGATGGAAACCAACAAATTCATATGAGAAAAAGTTTTATCCTCAGGCGGGACTCGAACACGGACCTCCTCAATATCGCGTTTAAGGTGTGCTTTAGTCAACTACACCACCGAGGACTCTTCTCATCACACATGAATTAATATATATATATATACTCGCGAAAACTCAGTTGACCACATGTATATGATGAACGAGCAAAGAACAATGAAACATAGACACAAATAAAAAAAGACGAAACACTCACATTTTGATATTTCGAGCGACAGCTCTTCTTCAGAATTGAGGCAAGAATGTTAAGGGAGGGAGGAATGGGTGACTATACTGAGGGGAGAGGGGAGGGGGAAGTGAGGGGAGTTAGAGTTGTTGGGAGTGAAGGGCATGCTGGGCTACCTGTTTGAATTAATCCCGGGAAATTTGAAAGCTGATTGGGAGTGAATGAAGGCTAGCTCTCGGGTTCTCACCTCTTAGTTAGAGGCTGATGCGGGTAATACTTCTAAGATGGAAAGGGAAAAGCAGTGGTCAAAAGGGAGGTCATGGGATTCACAGTGTGTTGGTATTGAAAGGGATGAAAAGGAAGCTGATCTGGTGGAGAAACGATGGTTGTTGATGCGGATAGAAAGAGGAGTGGTGATTTTGGTTTTTTAGGAGTGCTTATTTTAATCAAATGATTAACAATATTAATACCGTTATAATCTTAAATCATAGTGGTAGCGAAATATGCATTGGGTTCTATATGGAAACTACAAAATTTATATGTATTCAAGTACTGATCAAACTGAAGACAATCATTGTGGTAGAAGTCATATCAAGTAACCATTTTCATTGACAGTGGTAGAAATAAGAAGCATTTTTAGGGAAATATTATGTCAAAGCTTGAATGAAGGAAACAAACATCTTCTCAGACGCTACCTGAAGAGTTGGGAAAAACCGATGCTGATTGAAACCACGCAGTCAATGTGTTCCCCAGACAGAACGTGAATGAAAGTGGCATACGACACGCGGTGATAGATTGGGAGTGACGTAAAGAAGCTGACATTGAATTGCAGAGAGAGAGGTGGGATGAGACCACTGGGGTATATTGGAGAGAGGAAACAGTTTTGAGACGGGTAAAGGGGCTTCCTGGAGAAAGCGAAGTGGACGGGTAGATGGTTCACACGGACGATTCAGACGCCGCGAGGGACACACACCCCTGCGAAATCTGCCGTTCGACTCCTATCTGACATCCCGATTAAGACACGAATAGCTCATACGTCTACGTCTATGAAACACCCTGCAAGCCGCAGCAAGGGCTTGGGTGGCAGGGGGAGAGTGAACCATAACTAGGCATCCATTCCCACAAGCATATATTAGATGCAATACACATGCACAGAAACTAATAAAATGCAAATATTTCAAAGACAAAAGAAAATACGTAATGCGGGAACCAAATTAATTAACATTTAATTAAAATAGCATGCTAGATATTATAAATATATACACTAGCTATCCTAAATATTATCTCCGAACTTGTGGTAATATTTATTTTGATGTCTAATTGTGCGTGGAAAAAATTACATTTTATATCTTTCTGTTCGACAGACTATCCCTCTTGAGTTTATGTACGTCATCTGATCTACCGTAGTATGTCGGGGCCTTGTAATATATTTTTGACTTCTTTCCTGAAGTGATCTTCCTAAAATCTGTACAGTAAATTTAACCTGTACTTCAACCAACGCTTAGCAAGTGGTTCCCAACCTAATTTCTCCAATAAACTTTTATGCTCCCGTAGCTACGAAAGCTACCACTACAAAAAATATACCTGTTTTCCGGGAAGAAAAGAATAAAAGCTAAATAGATAGCAGACATACAGACGTGGGGGTTGGCTTAAATTATTGATTCTAAACAAAGTGGTAGCTTTAGACGCTCCTGGATTTCCTCCGGCCTATCCGAACGCCCCGATACGGCTCCGACAAAAGTGTCGACTCTGGTCGCGTCTGGCGTCGCTCCTCTCCCAAGTCTGCCCCTTTAGAAATGGGAGTGATGCCGATGAGTGCACTCGAGTCGGTGCAGGCTGTCTAGCAAACGGTTCGATCGCCTCCGCCCCCCGGCACACTTCACCAATTCCCTCTCATGCCGCTTGTAAATAAATAATTGAACGCTAGAGGAGAAGGCTTCCAGCCAGTGCAGTCGACTAACGGCAGAATTGGGGGATTCGAAGGGACGAACTGCCGGAAAACAGATAGGTAAAATCGCCGCAGTTTCGGAGGCATTCGCTGCACTTGCATAATTCAAGATTGGGCAAGATATGCATCCGGCCTTTCGTCGATCCGCTCGACGAAAAGTGTTCAAGGATAAATAAAATTGATTCGTTCGTGAAATCATTTGGAAACGAAAATCTTGAGTTCGGAACCACGTCTTTGCACATATTTATTTCATGTTCTTTCTGAACTGTCACGTTAGCAATTAAACGTTTTAACTGCGAAAGCTTATCATACTTCGTATTTTTGATGCGTGTTTAGTGCACATCCTCATTTTATGAGGGTATTAAATCCTTTTATTAACTCGTAGACCGACAAAAATTTATTCTTTTTGCATTATGATGATGATGAAGGGTAAACTACTGGTTAAGGTAGGTTTTTTGATGAGTATTAGCTTAGGTTGGCCGCATTACATTTAACTATAATTCCTCTTCAAATCTGAATACTTCCTACCCCCTATCATTCTGTCTAAAATCCCTATTCTCTTCCTACCCCTACCCCGCTTTCCCAACATTCTACCCTCCATTACAACCTTCAACAACCCATTGCCTTTGAGTACCCCTTCCATCCACCTTTCCTGTCTTTTTTGGATCTCTCGTAGCAAACGCCTCTCCTCCCATACCATTCTCAAAACTTCTTCGTTCGTTTTCTTCTTTGTCCACTTCACTTTCTCCATCCGTCACCAAACTCGCATCTCAAAAGCCTCCAATCTATGCTCATCATCCTTCTTTTGTATAATAATCCCATGAAAAATAATTTAGTGTAGAATGACAGTTAATAGCAGAAAACCGTAAGGATTGTTGGTAAATATAATCCTTGTCGATTTCACAGTGATTTTATTTACCAACAATCGGTTGTGACCGGTTTGATAAAATAATTGACATCATCTATTGATGTAAGGAGATATGAATGCTAAGATAAGATATGAATGAATATTGATGATGAATTATAAAAGACAATGAGTATGAACTAGAGTAGATCCCTATTGTACATCAAACTGGTTTCCACAGCTTCTCCAAATAACAGGAAACGAAGCGAACGACATGTTAGTAAAAACAAGAAAGGCAGATGGAATGAAGGACGTGCAATTAAATTTACACGGTGAGGATATATTGGAAAATGATATTAGACATTTAAATTAAAACAAAACGGCATAATTATGCGATTATCATTGCAAAAGTGTTAGATGCATGTGAGTAAATTATTGTATATACTATCATTAGTCGACCTCCAAATTACAAATATCGTTTAATATCAACAGTGCAAACCACCAATGTATAAGATTAAGATATGTAGATTTACAATTTAGAGCAAAGATGTTTTATCAACACCTCTTGAAAAATAAAGTCAAATAAAATTGTAAAATTAATCCTTAGGATTAATAAATAATACAAAGTAATGATTTTAACTTGCTTTAATAAATTTTCCTATACCTATTCTCCTCAGTCCCTTCCTCTGAAGAATAAATTGAAATTTTGTAATGATTCATCTTTTTTAAAGCATTTAAAAAATAAATATTGTTCAATATACTGATAGATGATTATAAAAATAGAACAAAAGGCATGATGTTACTAGGGAAACAACCTAGTGGAAATTAGTTTTTTGCGATCAGTGAAACGTTAACGAAGTGCCAGTTTGACACTTAATAAGTACAAGCACGTCACGGAGGACGGAAGGCCGATCGGGACGGAAGTTGAGATCGATTAAAGCCGCCCGGGGTCAAAGGCGCCTGGGAGAGACACGGGACTCGGCTGTAGTAGGCACGGGGTGGAATAGGGGAAATGGGGTGGGTTTGGCGGGCGCGCGGTGCGTGAGGGAGGAGAAGATGACGGGCATAGGAACGAGAGCGTAGAGATCGAAGGTGTTTAGGGAGGTGGAGAGATGGCATTTGATGGGACGGAGACCCAGAAGAGATTTGCAATGTTGGATCGTTTAGATAATTGAAGTAATAGAAGCCGTAAGCGATACGGGTAGCAGTGACACATCTATATGCTGGGGACAAAAAGTTTATTCAAAGTATGCAGAGGATGGATAGACCTAGGAAAACCTGAAGGAACCACGACGTAATTATTTCAATTTTAATCACTACGACTTAACTTTAAGTAACTTACTTTTGGATTTACACTGATTATGGAGCATTATTAAGAGTTAGAATCAGGAATGAATATAGTTGCGTTTAAAGAAGACCCCAGATATTTGAAGGTTTGTCAGGTCAGGAACACACTCTTTTTTTAGTTTTTCACACATGCCACGTAAGTAAATAAGTTTTCCGGCCAACCCTAAACACAACCAAAACCCACGTCAGCAGGTATGCAAGTCAAATTATTTCTTAACACACTATTTACGTTTACCTTTGGCAGAAAAAATCAATCCCCCACTTTGAGTACCGTCTCAATCATCTGTGACATCCAAAATGCCCATGTTCTTCAACATCTGAATAGATTACATAAAATTCTTTGTAGTGACCACTCGTTAAACGATGGCACGTTTTTTACAGAAACTAAAATATTAATGAACACTAAACTAATACAAAATTAGCTCCACCATTCTCAAATCACGTAAATGGAAAAAATAATACGTAATGTGATTTTTTCCAATGCATAAAATTATGACTATCACAGGAGGTTTGTTCTAAATGTCAACTATCAATGAATTTTTGGTTAAAATACGGAGGAAAATAATAAAATTGTGCATACACTATGAAAAATACGGTTAGCTATCAAGAACTAGAGTTAACAAAAAATGATACGGAATAAAAACAATTTTTAACCTTCATTCTTGATTTTAAAATAGAATAAGCACATACTTTTATAATAATCCGACTTTTTATCGTCCAAAGCTAATGTTCTAACACAAATTCTGACAACATTTTGTTGTTTCAATATTTGCAAGGCTGTCTGAAGGATTTAATAATTAATAAATCTTGAAATATTTGGTTTGGAGCAGTATTTTTTTAACAGGAACGTTAACTACAAAAGTTATGCGCTCAATCTTCATATTGAAGAAAAAGCTGATGTTCGACGAACATAACAGCATGTCCGAAGAAAACTCGAAACTCGAGAGAGTCTGTCAGCCTCTCTTCATCCGCGAGAACGGAGTCAGCCGAAAAGTGAATGTGTTCTACAACTGAGAATTTCTCTTTCTCTCCTTCTATCATCATCGAGACATTTTGTGTAAGCAAGAGTCGTTGGAAGAAGGAAAAAGAGAAAAAAATGCATTTTACGACATAAAGCAGACTCTCAGAAGGGTTTAACGTCCGATTTCCGGATTAGAAAATCGTTAATGCGGATCAGGATTGCTGATATTGCTAAAATATCGGCTAAAGGTAAGTTATCTACCAGAGATTCAATTTTTTAAACGCCTGAAATTTTAATATATGTTAATTACAAGGTAGCTATACAAAAATGTAGGTTGGGGGAGGAGTCATAAAAGGCGGATTTACGAATTAAGTGAATGAAGTCAAGAGGCCGCGAAGATTTAAGTCTTGCACAAAACATGTAGCAACAAACGGAAGGAATAACGAAAAAGTTAACGGAGCGGGATGAGGGTTTATAAAACAGTAGAAATAAATCCGAAACACAAGAGGAGTAATGATGATAAGTCCGGCGAAGTCGATTATAGCTACGGAAATGAAAAATATGGGTTCGAGGGTTATCAATGAAATATTCTGTTTAGTGATCATAAATGTGAGCACGTCATGGATTGTTAAATATTGAACGATAGAATATGCACAAAAGGACTAAAATCATATTCGACTCTATGCATTGTCATTATTGTCAGATGGATGCCTCCTATTTATAGATGGATTCATCGTGGGGAATCACTTAGAAATATTATGATATAAACCAAGCTGTAAGTTCACTGTGGAGACCGTCACTTGGTGGAATTCCATTTAAGAAACCATCACTCAAGCTGTATCTACGAGCTGCTAAAACAAAGATTAAATCTTTTTTACTTAGAAGAGAAAGGGACACGGTATGTTATTGCAGTCATTTTTATTTCATAAAGAAGAATTTTTCCTACCAGCACACCACTCCTTCCGATTAATTATCTTCCGTTCATTTATCTGGTCCACCTGAATCGCCTTTTTAACGGAACACCTGTTTTACTTACGTATTGTTATCAACCCCTCAGTTTTCCTACTATTGATATTCGAACGTATTCACTGTAACTTCTAAAAAGACAAATAAATTAATTTGATTACTTTTGATTGATGGACGATTATGGGTATGTTATTTTATTGTTTCGTAATATCAACCGAGGTAATTGCTACACACAATTATGGAGTTACCTCGTAGCTTGAGAACTAACTTATTTCCGTATGAACTATTATAAGCACTTATATTAACGTATACTTTCAGATAACACTGGCTCCATGCACCTAGCAAAATCCTGTATCTTCCAATGAGATCATCACGCATTGCAAAATCCCAAGCCAACCACAATAGTAGGAAGTTTATGCTCACTAACCTGTACGCGGATAAGTAAATGCACGCGGTTAATGAGTTTCGACGTAATCACCGTTAAAGCTCCTTCTATAATAACCTGTACGAGAAGACTCCGAAGTTACTTTTCATCAATCAATTTTCTCCAACTTCTCCCATTTCCCCCCGCTTCACACGCATCGCAAAGCGAATTCCATATTTTCATTCCGTCTATTCCCGACAATCCTATTTCTGTCACAGCAGTCGAATTTTCTCCGAGAAAAGCACTCCGTGCCAGTGAGGTGGTTTGTGCGCTTGAAAGCATAATATCGAATGAGGAGAAGGCGAAATGTAGTCGTAAAATGTCGAGTGTTGGAATGCTAACATGCACCGAGAAAGCATTTTTGCATATCGTCTCCAAAAATGAGAGGGAATACGTACACAATTAAAGAACGATTTTATCACAGAAGCCTTGTAAAGTCGTGTTTTTGTAAAAGAAAAAGTACCAACTGTAACAATGATCTGACCCAATGATCACGGGAGGGCGTCTTTTTAGGTGGTCATCAGCAGGTCGGGATACTGGATTGGGAAAGGCATTAAAATTGTGTTTTCGGGAACATGGTATTATTATTAATTTAAGGTATTTTTCACTGATAAGGCCACGGAACCAAATAGAATATGGATTAAAGAAATTAGACCACGATAAATTATCTTCTTTTTATGACCAACCAACTACGCACGTGACTATAACCCTAAAATCAAGTGAAGGAATTTAGCAATTAGCTATATTGCTATGCTATAGCTTATTGCTTATAAAGCTTAATTGCTATATAAAGGGTAACTATGATAGAGATAGACTAAAAAATTAAATATAAAATCTTAGAAACGATTAAATCAATGATAGAGCAATGTGTACTTGCATTATGTACATGACCAGAGGAACTGCAGTATGGTATCCTCTATACGCAATGTATATGCTTTTAAAATATTATAAGCTCATCCCAAGATCCAATACCAGAATTATTACTGCAAAAACATAAATTTACAGAGGAATAAGAAGAAGCAGATTCCATATCATTTCTTCATTCTAATTAGGTAAAATACGATATTAGACTTCAGCCAAAATAGATTGGATTTCAATTGTTAGAACCAATTCGTCTCCCTTTCCTAAGATATTTTGTGATTATAATTATACGTACATAGACGGGGTTGCAGTCAACCAATCTTCGGATTGAAGTAATGATGATGATGACATAGACGGGTTTTTCTTAAAACAAAATTGTTTTTACAATGAATGAGTTAATATATTGGAAGTTGGTATGTAAGTTTATAGAGCTAAATTTATACTTTTTCAATACAGAATACGCTGTAAAAATTCATTTGATAAAAATTCAAGTAAAAATTCTAGATTTATCAAAAAGTTTTTATTTGAAAGCAACATCGATGTAAATTTGAGAAATGAAGACGCTAAGACCACTGCCAAAGAATTGTTTACATTGGAGAAATGAATTTTGAAAGACTGAAAGCACAATATATAACCTAAAAACAAAAATCAATTCCACGCTATTTAAAGGAGACAACCTGAAGTTAATCAAAGGTATTCAAAACCATTCGATGACAGAAAAAACTGGCAAAATATGGTCAGCAACACGAATTAAATACAAAATTTTGTATCGATCTTACCATGACCGCTATCATCTCAAGATGACGTGCTTAGTAAATCGCATGAAATCTACGCACCTAATTTTTTAACTACCCTTACAACACTCGTTCATGTAGAGCGTTTTTCTCCCTTTTCAAAGGTCTGATTGACCACCGAACAATAGTAGTCATAACGTATAAGAATGTTGTACATTGAGAAATTACCTTCATTACGTTAATAATAAAAATAACACTTACCATTTACTGCTACTTTCAGTTATACCTCTGCTGCAGACTCCATCCATTATGCATTGAGTAGCTAGGAGCTTCATATCGTAGGTCTGAACAACAGGTGAAACTGGAAAATAGAGATTGGTAAAGGGTAAAAATTACATTTTTATTATTATAAAGGATCTTAGGTTCTACCTGTGAGTTGTTGCGTTATATGCTTCTCGGATTTATTCTACGTATCATGAGAAAGAGAAAGATCCCGCTTTGACAGGCGTCAAAGAAAGTCAGAATTTCATATTCATTTTAGCCTGCCTATAATCTTCTAGGAGTAACATATATATTCCTAGAGTCTATAAGTATCTTTTACTCGTGGATATAGATATATGGAACACCCGTAAGAACAATTGTACCTTTTAAAAGAAATATAATTTTTAGCTATGACACTATATATAATACATTCTGATAGTATATCTACAATACGATGGAAGCTTAGAAAAATTACTAGTTTATGATGGGCCACCTTATGATCGATTTTAACTTATAGTATATGCTTCTTTTCTCCATCTCATGTTTGATATTCTCTAAAGTTCCTTCGCTCATACGACTTACGGCGATCAAGAAGAATGGAAAAAAGAGCCTGAGGAATATGAAATTGAAAGACGTATGAAAGCTTCCGGAAAGACCCTAAAGTCGGAATCCAGAGAGATTTCATCTACGAACTTAAAATCGTCTATAGAAAACGTCATACCCTATTTTTACCTTTAAAATTGAGGGAATTTTTAAAGTGGTCGCCAACAAACAGGAAATATGTAGGAGTCGAAAGTAGGCAGAAGACTTAATTATCTTTCACTCCATCCTTAGCTAGTGTGTACTTATTCCTAGTAAATGGGTATAAAAAGAGCATGGACTCCAAATATAATAGTAAATAGACGGCCCATAAAATTGAACTGTTTCCTGAGGGCAAGGATTGTAACCAGGATCGGTGACGAAGTGTTACCATTCGGGTTGATTAAACCTTTCCCCCTTCGTACATTAGAGCAGTTTTTCCCAAAAATTTCCGTTACACTGCCCCCCTTGGTTCCATAAACCTATACTCAACGACGAACAATTGTCAAATTAAAAATATAATCAGAATCGTAGACTATATTACCAATTGAGGAACATTATACAAATAAAATTAAAAGCTGTAGCGACTGGCCTAAGGTTAATTTCTAATCCAGTATATAGATTGGTTATTCACCTGAGGCCATGTACAGTACGATCCTAACTTGAAAATAGAAAGGAACAGACGAAATAAAATAAATTTTGTATTAAATAAATTATAAAAATAAATATTTTTACGAAAAATATTTTAACACATACATTAAAATTTTCCACCTAAATGATACAATATTACAATATAATATCACCGTAGACTAAAACCTATTCTAATAAGAATAATTAATCTAAGAATAATGCTATAGTCTATGACATCGTGGGAATTTAAATTTTTAAAAAAATAGTCCAATAGTCAAACAAATGTTTCAATTGAGTAACTTTAACAATTTGAGTAAAATTTGATAACATATTATCATCAACTAAAATTTTAATGAAATAAATATATGATTTTTATGAAATAATGATAGTTTAGTAGTCTTATAAGAATATGAGAGTTCAATATTTTCATACATGAGTACAACACGTGAACCTCAGGGTAACGTTAATATTGTTGTAATAATTATAGTAAAAAGGGGGTTTGATAGGTCAGAATATGACAGCGAAACGAAAGTTTAGCGGAGAGAAATATGATTTAACCCTAATGGAAAAAACAATTTCCAGTTTTAATCTGATATTGAGTAAAGATACTTTAATTTCTATTTCTTATACTAAAGTGCATTCACGAAATTGAGTTTGGCAATCAATCGTTAATAAAGGAACGTAATAATCCAGTCACATATGAGGGTGAAGTTCCTGTAAAACAATTTCTCATTTAGATATGATCTAATTAAAATTACAACTTTAAAAAAATAGAAAAATCTCATATATAATACTAAGAGAACTCATAATTTAACTTATTTATCCGGTGCATGGAACGTGCCAATGAAAGTACACAACCGTTTTAATTCTTTCTCTTAGATTTATGCAGCTCTTAATGTTTTAAACATTACCATTAAGTTGTTTTAATTTTATCAATTTATAGAAACAAAATGAATTTGTTACATTACAAAATTAGCAATTTCATATCAGGTTATTAATCGTAGATTTATGATAATTATATGCATGATAAATGAATTCTGTCAGGTAAATAAATAAATTATTTTAATTCCTGACCGAAAACCTTCGGCTTATAAGGTGAATACCTATTACTAGTTTCAGTTAAATGAATTTTCGAGTGAAAAAATTAGTGCCATAGGTCATCATCATTCCGTAAATAAGTGTCATACCTTATTTTCTAACAATGAATAATTCAATGGAATCTTGCATGTGTTCTTTCTTTGTTTACATATTATGGTCTTGTTACAAATCTGCACAGCACTATTATAAGTGCTCCTCATTTTGAAAGGAACGTTTATTATTGGACATGGAATAAAGGAAGGAAAAAGCCCCCAAAAAGAGCTTCCACTAATTTTTCCAGCTAATAGGAATATTAGAAATATGCTCGAGGTGTTTTTCCTAGTCTGGTCAGCTATTATAGGCTCTTCAGATCGGGAGTATATTGTTCAAGGTGATGTTTAAAGCCTGATAATCTTAAATATCTGACTCTTCAGACCGGGAGGAAAGCCACACAAGGATGGGAATACAAGGGATAGAAGTGAGGAAGAGGTATACAACTAACTCTTTTCTTGTTTGATATAATTTTATTACGTTTTCCAAGGTGGGCGGTTCCAAAAGTTGAGGAATGTGTATACGGTCCAATTTTCCTTTTCATGCTTGGGCTATGCGTGCCACGAAACACCAAATGTTCCCTCCCACAGTTTGTAGGTCTGTTCGAATACATTCCTATTCCCCCTTCCTGTGTTCCTATTGTGTGTGTTCCATTTGGATGTGAAACAGAACCCCATCTGTGGACGTACGTTGAGGAGAAAGGATTTTATTACCCCGCTGATTCCACAGTTGCTATAAATTTCCCCGTGGCTGAGTTCTCTGAGCACCTGCATGTAGGAGGTCGGTGGTTCGATTCCCATCGACGAAAAATTTTGTTTATAGTAGGTTTCTTCAGTCTTTCACCATATCACACGTTTATAACCACGTCACACGAAGTCATGCATCTATTGCAAGATAATATGCATCAATATTTTACTAAAGCGGTTTATTTGTTTTTTTGGTCAGTGAAATAAGTCTTTTAACTCATTTTTTGTTTAAATAATAACCTGTATATTGAGTCGCAATATTTGTGCCATGAGGAAGATTGTAATATGCACCGAAATCTCGGCATAATTTAAGAGCATTATAAAATCAATGGAACCATAACAGCCCTTTCAACCATACTGCCAATGAAAATAACGTCATGCTGAGATTGTGAGTTTACATTCTGAGCTCATTGGCAAAAATACCATTGACAAAATACCACGGCGGATACCAAAGTAAACTCAGTAGCAATAGCATCAGAATCCACACGGTCGTCCACATGTTGAGTTACTGTCTTCAAGCATTGTTATGATTGTATTGGGGAACCATGTTTAGACATGTATCTACCAGTTAAGGTAGGCTTTTGATTAACCCCGGTTATATTTTTATCATTACATTTTAATTTAAGCTATCTTTAAATCTGTGTACTTACCACCAACTATCATTCTATCTAAAAATCCCTATCCTATCTAACATCTAAAATCCCTCCTCATACTCCTACTTCGCTTACCCAACATTCTACCCTCCATCACAACCTTCTAACAACCCGTTTCCTCTCGAGTATCCCTTTCATCCACCTTTGCTGCCTTCTTAGGATTTAACGCAGAAATACCCTCTCCTCCCCTCTCAATCTTAGCACGTCATTAGTTTTCCTCTCTGTCCACTTCAGCTTCTCCATCCTCCGCCAAACCCACATCTCAAAAGCCTCCAATATATATTAATCAATCCTACCTCGTGGGGCAGGATTCAGATCCATATAATTCTACGCTCCATATTTACGGTTTTCACTAATATTTTATTCAAATATTTGCTGAAGGTTACTCTCATTGACTCCCCTTTCGCAAATGCAATTCTTAGTTTTTTTATATCCTTTCCACTACGTCCATTTTCCTCTAAAATGACTCCGAAATAAGTTAACTTTTCTACCTGTTCTAATTTATGCCATTATAGTATGATATTCATCCTAGCCATCTTTCTTCTCGATAAACTCATTACTACATATGCCATTTAGGAAAAAAATAAGGAAGCTTAACATTTCAGTTTACTTTTCACTAACGTATTGCTTTTACCACCATGACTGGTGCGAGGGCACCAACGGTGAAAAAGACTTGTGCATGCCTACTAAGAAGTCAGTATCAAAAATGGTTTGGGGGCTTTGTGTTGTTGTAATCTTCTTCTCAAGAGGAGTCTTCGCCCTATGCTGCATGAACATGCCCTACGCGTAGGAATGAATGTTTCCCAGCGCCACGATGTCTTTTGATTCTCAGAGGATTCCACCTCCCTCCCCCCCCCAATGTTTCAAACTCTTCCCTCCGAAAACTAGGGGGCGGAGATGAGGAGCGGGAATCAGCAGGGAGAGAAGAGGGCGACATAAAAAAAAAGACTGCCATCAGGCGCATTTGCCATCCCGCTCACGCGTTCTGCACCGGGACCCCTTAGACACACCACAGAGAGAGGGAGGGGAAGGGAGCCGAAGGAGGCTGTACGAAGGGTGCCAAGTGTGTGCTTTCCGGAGGGGGCAAAGTCGAATGAGGAAATGAAAGGGGGCCTTGGGGGGTGACTTTATTCCTCCCTGACTAATCGAATTACTCTCTTTCTCTCTCTCCGTAGGATTACACCCCCGATATACGATTA
>WURS02457396.1:0-13801 GCA_011762765.2 Rhinocypha anisoptera | reverse complement strand
GGAGAGAGAGAGATAGTAAGGGAGAGAGAGAGAGAGAGAGAGAGAGAGAGAGAGAGAGAGAAACAGAGAGACAGAGACAGAAACAGAGAGACAGAGACAGAAACAGAGACAGAGGGAGAGGGAGAGAGAGACAGAGAGAGATAGAGAAAGAGAAACAGAAAGAGAGAGAGAGAGAGAGAGAGAGAGACTAAGAGAGAGAGAGAGAGAGAGATACTCTAGAAATAAAAAAATGAGCCACTCCAGGTAAGACATTACCTAGGTGATTATCTCATGCATCACAAGTTGTCAGTTTCTTTTCTCTCTCTCTCTCTCTCTCTTTCTCTCTCTCTCTCCCTCTCTCTCTCCCTCTCTCTCTCCCTCTCTCTCTCCCTCTCTCTCTCTCTCTCTCCCTCTCCCCCTTTCTCTCACACACACATTAAACTACCCTTTCCATAAGTTTTTTCCTAATCCTTTTGTTCACTTTTCCTAATTCTTTTTCTATTAATCGAACATTCTCTTTTTCTCATTCATTTATTTGTCTTATTTAACGCATTTTCTCTAAAATCATAATAATAATAATAATAATTTGCTTGCAGTGTCATTTAAATAATCTTTTTTAAACTTCTCTTTCTCTCTCTCACTCTATCTCTCTCCACACTCTCACTCTCTTTCCCTTTTTCTCATTTTATTCACATTCTCATTTCATCTTCTAATCATATTACCACTTGCAGCCATTAAGCACTCTTTTAATGAGTTTATTTAGAATGGCTTCGATCAACTCTATTGGGATCTTAATTGGTTTGTGCGGTTGTTTACATATATAAATGAATTAACTGGATAATAGCAATAATAAGGATTAAATGCCTTACACACTACCGAAATTGAGCATTTTTAGATAGAAAAGTGCAGAATATGGTCATTCAATTTCTAGGGTTCGCCGAGGCAACATCTTCAACTTTTTCGGCTTCACAAACCTTTGGTAAGTTAAGTTGATTTTGTATTATATACGAAAACACAATTTTTTCACTTGACCACTTTTTATTAAACCTATTTAAAACACACTCTTATTTTTGCTATTACTCTTTATCTCAATCTCCTTCTTTTATATTAATTTTTTAATAATTGTTTTTTTGTAAAATTTATTTTGAATAACTATAGTTACATGTATATGTTTAAGTCAGGTAGACTAACCGGCACGAAACTCAAACCATAATTTTTATTCAATTTTTTGAATTTTAAATTAATGTATAAACTAGAAGAATGATTTAAATAAAATTATTTTATGTTTATAAAAATCCTCATTTAGTTGTTTATTTAAAAACTGTTTCTGTATCTAATTTTTCAAATCGATTTTAAATTCATGCAAAACTATATTAACCCTTTCGATTCCAAAGATCATCAGTAAAAGATAAGCTTTATATTGCTAATTGAATGAGCGGGACTCATACGTCTCGAGAGCGCAGTAGGAAGGGAAAGGGTTAAATAGTTGATATTAGAATATTTAGTTGATTTTAAACAAATAACTATAGAAATAAAAGTTTGCAAATAAATAAAACTAATTTAAAATCAAAATTTGATGGTAAAATTACTTTGCCGGTTTGTCTACTTGGCCGGTAACATATAAATTATAACTAAAATTTATTATTGTAATAACACATTTTTAAAAAAAAAATTCAAAAAAGTTTCCAGCTAAGCATGGTAATTTGACCTAAAACAAAACTTTGTCTGATTTTGATAAAAGAGTAAAGCCTAAAAACCCAAAAATTTTGCCTAAATTTGTATCACTAAAAATACAGTGATTTTTTACGCAAAACCTATATAATTCTAAAACTTGTAATGTGTCGATTAAAAATTGCATTTTAAGGTTCAAATGATAATTTATAATCTAAGAAATCAAAATTGTGTTCAATGATTTTTTACTTCTCTTTTATATTTATTTTTATTCTCACTTTATTTATTTAATTATTTTACTTTTATTTTTCATATAAAAAATTTAATTACATTTAAAAAGCTCATAACAAAAAGATTACCCAAATTCAAGTTTTTCCCATAGCCCACTCTGATTTGCAATTCTCCATATCGGTCTGAATATGGCTTTGAATTTTTGTTTCAAGTCTACTCAACTCATCGCTCTTTTGGGTATGTGTATTCTCTCTAAAAGAGGCTTTGGAAGAACAATACCTGGTTTAAGCATAAGAAAGTGACTTCAGAAACTATGTCGAAGAAAAACTGTTGCCATTTTGCAACAAAGTGGAGTTTCAATAAAACTTTTTTTTACAATTTAATCTAAGCAAAATAAGCTTTCTCGTGATTGTAAATAAGTTTTAAAAATTAAATATTTTTAGAGTTTTGTAAGGAAAAAGTGATTCCAATTTTAGCCTAAATTTTGGTAGGAAGAATTCTCTAATATTCTTTATGTCATTCAAAAGTTCAGAATATGTAGAATTGAATATAAAAATTTGAAAGCTGCCAAATATTCCTAATTATCCCGAATTTAATTCAAAAGTTTTAGTTTTTACCAAAACAATAGCGTAGAAAACATACAAAACAACGGAGATTTGTCAAAAAACTAATTAGTTCTATTATATTTGAATTAGAATTATTTTTTACACTATTGTTTTAGAAAAAACCGATACTTTAAAATCAAATTCGGAACAGTTAAGAATATTTAGCAGTTTACAAATTTTCATATCCGATTCTACATATTCTAAACATTCAAATGATATAAAGAATATTAGAGAATTTTTCTTACCAAAAATTAGGCTAAAAACGCTGTTTTTTGGCATTACTCTTTGGTTGCACAGATGGCATTGGCCAAAAGTATGTGTGATGACTCATCACTGATGAGCTTCTTGCCAATGAAATCACAAAGTGGCTGAAAAAATACTCAATCCAAGTCCCCATAGAACTTGGTCACACGGAGCATTGCAATTAGACAATGGAAATAGAGAGAAAGTAAGAGAAAAAAGAGAAATGACCGTTGTTGGGCTATCAATGACCCCACCAATGGGTCATTTAGAAGATTGAATTTTAATTATTAATTACTTTCAAACAAGTGAAAGAAGAGAAAAATAAAAAAATCAAACAAAAAATGTGAATAAATAATTATAATTATTATAGTAAAATAAACAAACCAAAATTAAACTTAACTTGGCTCAAATCAAGACATTATCGTCAAATCTGTAAGGGGTCATAAACATATATCGATATCAAAAGAAGGGGAGTATAGGGGGTATAAAGCAAATCACAGTGTGCTCACAAGGTGGGTAGGGGTGGGTTGCTACTAAATATCGAGAGCAAACACACTTAACAAAATTGTCAAAAAAGTAGATAAATGAGAAGGGAGAGCTGCGCTCTCGCCTATGAGCAGGGCGAGAGAAGTAAGTTGTTAGACTTGCTCAAGTTCCAATGGTCCGATTCTTGAGCCCCTTTGGAGCCTGGGACCCCAAAGTCTCATCCAATTATTCCTTCCTCAAAAGGATCCTTTTTGTAAAGTTTCAGCTTTTTAGGTATTTTTTGAAACAAAAAAGTAAAATAAAATAGTTCATTATGAAGATGAGCTAAATCATGGAAAAACCCAAGTCATTCAGGTTGATATACCTCGGTCATCCATACCTTTCATATTGCTAATCACATTCGACACTTTACTCACGTATGACTCGTTTCTTTATAATCTCGCGTTAATTGAAAATTTTCAGGAAATCTTTAAACATATATTTATTTATTTTTGATAAGAAAGAGAGTAGATGAAAATCAAGAAGAAAAAGCATAAGAGTGTGAATCAATGAAAAAGAGAGATGAAGCGATACCACTAAATTGCGTTTCGGCTAAAATTGAAATACGAGAATCTCATTGAAACTATTTATGCTTGAATGAATTTCCGCCTCCGCAACTCGTCTCGTCTTATCAAATCCCTCACTCACTCATTTTATTTTTATATCTATTTTCTCATATATTCAGCCCAAAATGCCAAAGTGAAAACGAATTAATTTGAATTAATTTATACATATACAAATGCGTAGATCTTATCCAATTCTCTCTCTCTCTCTCTCTCTCTTCCTACTATTTTCAACGTTGAATGCAAAGAAAAATGTTGAAAATACTTTCTTGCATGCAAACCTTCTTGTTGAGATTCTTATATGTTTTTCAAATTAATTGGAAATGCATGTTTGAGTGACAAAGAAAGTTTGATGTCAACCACTTTGCACCAAATAGCAATATTTGTCAAGTCGCACAAACTTGTCATCACATAACTACACGTCCAACTAATTGGCATCACACACTAAAAATTAATAGGCACATAGTTTAGAAGCCATTTTTTAATGAGCATCAACTTGATGTGATTTTTTTCTTCTTGACATGTTATTAAGTTTGGGACACTTTTGTAATAACTTTAGTAATTTTGCAGTGTTTTTGCATATATTTGAAAAATATTTTTATTTAATAAGCAAAATAAGTTTATATAATACTAACGCAACTAGATTATATATTGAACAACTATTTACTTACTATTAAACCATTGCTTATTAGCTTTGAAAAGCACATTGTCAAAAAAGAATCTTTTAGGTTTGGCTAAAATGACATTTTTTACAAGAGAACCTTTGCTAAAGCATTGTTTATCTCTTGAAAAAACGGCGGCAGAGCCGTCGAGGGCAAATTGGATTTAATTTGAATGGTTTTGCAAAAAAATTCAAATTAAATCGAGCGCGAATTAGAAAAGTTTAAATTCCGAATCAAAATTCGAACCGAATTGGAATAAAATTTGAATCATAACACACAAAATTAGATTTAAATCGGTTAAGGATTTGAACAGTGAAAATAAAATTCGAATCTGTAACGAATTCGAATCACAACAATGGATTCGAATCGGTTATATATTGATTCAAGTTTTACTATGATTGAATTTTACTAACAACGAAAATTGATCATATGTCCTAGAATATTATTAATTAAATTTCTTCAAAATATATTTATATTATTAATCAATTTAACTTTGTGGGTGTAATTGAGTAGGCGAGCATTGCAAATCATTATTCTTTTGCAATACCAATTTGTTTTGCTTTTCCCACACATTTTTTACGGTTAACAACGTGAAAGATGATCATCGTGAATCTGTTATGATGGGAATTGTCAAGTGTACTATTTCCATCTTTACTCTCTCCCCATTCAGTTATCTCAAATAAACAAACCAATTTGAGTTCATTGTTCCGTTCTATGATGTCCAAGGAAAAAGATATCAACTTGCATACAAGTAAAAATCTCTTTCACGCACATAGTAAATCTAATTATTATTCGCTCTTCTTGTTCTCTATCTTTATTAATTACATTTTTACTTTTGTTGTCTCAATGGAATCTGGTTACTTTGCCTTACCACTAATAACACATAGAAAGAATTGCACTCCTACGAGGTGTTATTCGATCTTTGTTTTTCTTTAGTTCTGATGTACTTGTATATTCTTATTTTCTCTATATTCTCTCTTTCTCTCTCGTTTGTTCGCAATTTCATTTTTCTTTTAGTTATTTTTGTACATTTCTATTTTTTATATTTCTACATATAACAATCTATAGATTATTATTTTGATATTGTTTTTGTATTTCATAACAAATTTTTATATTTTTACTTATTATCATTAATTTTTTACAGCTTAAAAGCTGTTGCTCAATAATTCTTGATATAGAAAATATTTTTTATACGTCAAAAAAGCTTTAGTTTATTTTTAATCCCCTTCTAGAATAAAGTTTACAATTCAATGACCTTTTAGATATTGTCAACAGTTTTGATATTATTTTGCATTTTTTTTATGTTACTTGTTTCAAAATTAACAGATTAACGCCATTTGTGTACAAAAAAAGAGGAAACTTACTTGACAATTATAACTGTCAAATGCAGAGAAGATCACTAACCTCTTGTTCTGACTTTTAATGTACTCACACACACAGTCATAGTCATACACACATCAAAATCACAAATAAACTTTTATTTAGCATTGTTTTAGCCTGGGTTCAACAAACTCTTCTAATCTAAAAGTTTTGTATTAATTTATGTGCTTGTATAAACTCGTAACGTTTACTAGTGTTAATTCAAAACTATTTCCAGATCTACTTTGACACATTCAACAAAATTATTTAAAAAAATAAAGAGTAATGCCAAGTTTAACCTAAATTTTGGTAGGATGAATTCTCTAATATTCTTTATGTTATTCGAAATTTTAGAATATGTAAAATCGGATATTAAAATTTGAAATCTGCTAAATATTCTTATTTGTCCCGAATTTGATTCTAAAGTTACGGTGGAAAACATTCAAAACAATGGAGATTTGTAAAAAAACTAATTAGTTGTATTATAATTGAATTAGAATTAGTTTTTACGCTATTTTTTTTGTTAAAAACCAAAACTTTTGAATCAAATTCGGGACAGTCAAGAATATTTGGCAGTTTACAAATTTTAATATCCAATTCTACATATTCTGAACTTTCGAATCATATAAAGAATATTAGAGAATTCTTCCAACCAAAAATTAGGATAAAAAACGCATTTTTTGGCATCACTTTTTGAATCCCAACTTTTGTAAAAATCCTAAAATCATAAAAATACCAATTTTAAAATTAAATTCTTTGTTCATAGCAACCGAATAAGAATGAAAAAAAATTATTACATTTCTTCACTAGATCATAATTTTAAATATTTTTCTATATATTAATGAATAATATGGTCGTGGTTTTCTATGTTCTATGTTCTGCCATTTTTTTGGTATTCTGCCATCCACGTTTTTGTACTGTATAAGTTACGCTATTTCTACGCTTTGCTTAACCAATTCAAATCTAACTTTCACTATTGTGATTTGAATTTTATTCCAATTTGATTCGGTTTTTTGGACAAATCTTCAAATTCTCCATCAATTTGATTCGGAATTCAAACTTTTCCTATTCTTGCTTGATTTTATTCAATTTTTTGCATAACCTTTTGAATTAACTCGAGTTTGACCATGGAAGCTTTGCCACCATTTTTTACAAAAGGCTTTAGTGCCGACCCTATTGTAAAAAATTAAATATTAACAAATGAATAACAGAAAAATAAGAAACAAGAATAATGAATGATTGAGAAAATTCGTGAAAAAGAAGAAAAAAGAATAAAATAGAGAGAGAGAGAGACAAATGTGTCAAAATGTGGAAAGTAAGGTTTTGTTAGTGGGGATGTAAGCGGATTTGTGCCTAGTGGAGTGTGCTTGGTGTCAGATGTCAGACAGGCACCAAGTGGCCATTTGTCCCACTCTATCTTCTCTTTGTCCTACTTAGTTCTCAATCCCTCTCACAACGCCACTAAGTGTCATCACTTGACCATCGTCTTAGTGCTTTTATTCTATCTCTTTCTCTCTCTTTTCTCTCTCTCTCTCTCACTCTCTCTCTTTCTCTCTCTCACTTTGTCTTTCTTTTTCCCTCTCCATTTTTTATTTTTTCTCTCTGTTTTTCTTTGTCTCTCTCTCACTCTCTCTCTCTTTCTCTATTTTCTTTCTCTCTGTCTTTCTTATTTTCTCTCTTTTTCTCTTTCTCTTTTTTCCCTTTTATTTTTCTCTTTCTCTCACTTTCTAATCTGGTCAATACTCAAACAATACTACTAGTGTTATTTTTAGTCAAACTTTTTTTATACTTTGAGTTTTAATATATCATATGTCACTGTCAGAGAGGGATAGAGAAATTCAATCTTGAGTTGAAAACAATATTCTAGGATCAATAAAAAACTTTTAACGTACTAATTTATTTAAATTTGTATTAAATTAATTGAATAATATTTAGCATTTTTATTAATATTATTTTAACGACAGTTCTTCAACTGTCAAAAACGTCATTCAATGTCAACATTTTTTTACTTTCATTTTTTCATCTTTTTATTATCAATTGCTCATCAATTTTCAAGCATTCACTTTTTGACATTTCAACCCATCAAAGTATCTCGGAGAAAATGATTTGCTGTGTAAATAAAACGAATGTTCAGTTGACAGCACAATTAATTTTTTCTGTTGTCACACTCGAGTTTGGAACAATTTATGAAAAAGTTTGAAATTTTCATTAGCGGCCTCTAGTGGAATATTTTGTAAATGTATTTTAACACATAAAAATAACATGACTATATTGTATTTTAAAAATTTTGGTTAGAAAAAAATAAAAATTTATATAAGTTGTAAAACATAAACAACACATATTATTTTATATATTTTTTATTTAACACTGCAAAAATAATATAAAATATTTAATTGTTTATCTGTAGACATATGTTTATGTTTTAATGCAGACTAAATTAAAAAAATAGCAAATGTGTGGTAGGATTGAAATAAGGGAAGTGTTTATTTGTTCGAAAATTTGTTCTACAGTTTTTCCTTAGAAAAATCCGTGTTCTTTGTAGTCGAAAGTTGAAGTAGAAAGTAGAAATAGTTCTAGGCTCAATTGGTCAAAACATGCACAAAAACAGGATCATCTTTTGTTATTTTTAATATAAGGAGAATAGAATCACGTGAGTACCAGGGTTTATTGCTATAATTCATTATGATAAATGAGTTAGATTTTTAAGTTTTTGAAATATTTAAAACATTTAACTTAGCCTTTAGCAAAAAAATCACAGCTGGCTTTTCAAGCTATGTGAATAAATAAAATGAGAGTAAAATTAGAAGAGAAAATTAAACTTTATAAGTATTAAAAATTTAAATTAATACTAATCCGCTTGTCACATTATATAATGTATATCACATGGGATGTCATATTTGTGTTGTTCAATCAAAAGAGAAAAAGAAAATAATAAAAAAGAGTGATAAGTCAAATAAAAGCGGATCAAGTGATTATTAAAAGTTGACAAGCTTATCAAAGTGAGAAAGAGAGTAAGAGAAAGAGAGAGCGAGCAAGAGAAAAAGGGAAAATAAAAGAAAAGAAAAATAATAATCCGATTATCAATTAGCCTAAGCTTCTTTCTTGAATTTTAAATCATGATATTTGACACGCAAAAACAACTTATTAAATAAATTTATATGTTTAAATATTTGAAATGTTTTTGAAAAAGGGACATTAAATTTTAAAACATAAAAAAATATTTTATCTTAAATATTAAGTCACCAAATTTATTTCCATTTCTATCTCTACTCTATATGAATGCGTGATAAACTTTAATCGTCTTGGTTGTTTTTAATCAAATTTTTCGTTTCATGACATTTTTGCTCCGTAACAGTTACGCTACTTCTACAGTTTTTAACCAATTCAAATTTAACTTTAGTTGTTGTAATTCAAGTTTATTACTAATTTAAATCTAACTTTCACTGTTGTAACCTAACCACCTCTCTCTCTCTCTCTCTCTCTCTCTCTCTCTCTCTGTCTCCAATAACATAACCCCCTTTGTCACTCTTATTTTGTCCCCATAACCTAACCTAACCTCTCTCTTATTTTGATTGACATTATAATAACTTAATTGTGTAACTCAACTTAATATTATTTGTAAAATATTTATAAATTACCGCTTTTATTAATTAAAATACTGCTTTTATTTGCATTGTTTACAGGCAAATTGTTAATTTTTAACCGGCATTTGTAGATAAATTAACAGCTAATTTGAAAAACAACTGTTGGTTTGGAAAAACTACCGGCACTAATTACTGCTGATTTGAGAAATTTACTATCTGATTTTGTTACTGCTATTTTGAAAAAAACTACCGGCAAAAAAAGATTTCTAATTTAAATTCATTATCAATTTGAATTTAAATTTATTATTATATTATCAAGATTTATACTATAATTTATTTAATTTTTAAAAAGACACCCATATTATTTAATTTTTAAATTAAGTGTTCAATTTATTAGAAATAATATGCTAACCTCAAATAAAAAAGCATAATTTATTCAATTAAATCTAAATTGCAAGTATGCCGTTTCTATTGCCAATTTTATTCTTCATTTGAAGATATTAATAAAATTTATATTCAAAAAAATTCAATTGCACGCTTGCCATCTGTGACTTTGTGATTATGATTTAAGATTCAATTAGTTTGGCGTAGTTTCTAAAGTTGGCAAATTGCCTCTGGTCTCTACGGGGAACCTTTTTAAAATTCAGAAGTCATCTTTTTTGCTTAAACAGTTTATTCTTTTGTTCCTCGTTTTCTCTTTACCAAATATACAAAAACAATTAAAATTCATATTAAAATAAATGGCTCATAATATATAATAATAATAATTTCAAAGTTAATTGGCTATTAGAATAAATATTAGTTAACTTGAAAGTACACTTCAATGTTAAATTGGTTTTAATTAATTAGAACCAATTCTTTAATTAAGTATATTTAAAACTAAACAATGAAAAATATATTATAACTTATATAATTGAATTGAATTTCGAACTATAAAAATATTATACAGATATAATCACTAAGCCATTTAGAAGAAAAAGTTGTAAACATGTTTTTTCAAAACCTTGTTTATGTCTAGATTTTTCCATCACTTTGTAAGATGATGATAACAGATTTTAAAAAAAGTTTAGATTATACAAAAATACAGTGTGATAACAAACGAAATGTGATAACATGAGTTCTTTTCAGGGATTCAAACAAAATTATTAATTATTTTAGTTTTTAACAAAAGTATCCTAAAAGTTGGAGTTGAAAAAAATGTTTTAAAAATTAAATTAGCGGAAACTTGTTATTTGGCAAAAAGTGTGTCTGAAAACTTACACACGCACAATTGGAAATATAAACAGAGAAAGAGAGAGAGAGTGAGATGAGAAATAGACTGAATTAACAAAGCCAACTTGAAATGATCGTCAACAAATTGGCTCAATTACCAAAGAAGAGAAAGAAAATAAAAGTACTCTATTTAGCTTGCCGTATTTTTCTCTCATTTTCTACTTTTTGTTTTCCTTCTCTCTCTCCCTCTCTTTTTTCTCTCATTCTTTTTCTCTACATTGTTGTAGACTAAGGTTTAATGCCAACAATGATCTCCCCAAGGATCCAAAGCTAAATGACCGGAATCTTTACTCGAAGTTAAGTCACTTTCACAGTGGCTTTGCAACATATAACATGAGATTACGATGAAGATGATGATGAAGATGATTATTATTATTGTTATTGTTATTACATAAATTATGATTATTTTAAATGTAATTTTTATTTGATGGGCAATTTTTATATTATTTAATAATATAAATAATATTTTTTGTTCAATCTAGTTAACTTTTAAGTTTAAATTGGTTTAAGTATTTTTATTTCATAAAAATAAAATTGCCAAAAAATCATTTATTACAATTTACATAAAGGGTAAAATTTTTAAAAAATATAAAATAAAATTTAAGGACTTAATGCTACATTAAGTTGTACAACACACTTAATAATAAAAATGATAATAAAAATTTCAATTTGGTTTAGAAAACAGTGAATTTATAGTAATACTCAAAGTGATACTGATTCATAAAAAGTGATAACGCTTTTTACGTGCATTTTGTTTCAATGTTTTTGTTTCTTTCTATTCTGTCTAGCCTGTTTCCTTTTCTCATTTAATCTGATGATAATGACGATAATGATGATGATGTGATATTATGATGGCATTTAGTAACGAGAAAAAAGTTTCTGAAACAATGTGATAATGTGTGCTTAAAAGATATAAAGAAAGACCACTATTTTTAGCAAAAAAAGGCATATAATATAAAGTTATATTTGGTTTTAGGTTTGCCTAAAGTAATTTATTTCAGAATCGTAATTTGGTGGTGCGTAGGAATCAGACTCGTTTGGCGCGCGGATTAATGAAAGTTGTAATGAGAGTTGGAGGAAAAAGTGAGCGAGTTAATGAGAGAGAGTGTGTGTAAATTAGGAATATATAGCCAAGGAAAGTGAAAGGAAATGGAGAAATAAGCAAATCAATGTTGATGTAAATGATTAGTAATAATAATAATATTATTATTATCATCATCATATCTGTCTGCCTCAAGGGCATTTATATATGATTCATTTTCATCACTAATGATTATTTTGGTATGATTTCTCCTGTTATATTAATAAGAAATTCAAAATTTGAACGTTTTCTATGCCATATTCTATAGTTAGACGATTTCATGTTCTACTTCTCATTTCTACTTCCAATGTGCTTAACAGATTCAAATCCAACTTTCGTTGTTGTGATTAGAATCCTAAACCGATTCAATAACTTTCTTGTGTTATGATTTGTACTTTCGAACTTTTTCAATTCTCTCTCAATTTTAAATTCTCACTTATAAGTTGTTTGATTTGACAAGTTAAAATATTTCAATTTTATGGGGTATTTAAATGATTAAAGTTAAATCATTTTTTTCAATTTGATTATATAACAGTAGTTGTAGGGCAATTTCGGATAAAACCACACTATTACTTAGTTTGAACATTAACAACATGCCTTAGTGTGAAGAATTGAAGAAAAGAATGAGTCATTAAATTAACCAGCAGTGACATTGACAATTGGGGACGCGTGATCGATTTCTCTCTCTCTCTCTCTCTTTATCTCTCCCTCTCTCTCTCTCTCTCTTTATCTCTCCCTCTCTCTCTCTCTCTCTAAACGATCGACAATCAATCACACCACAAAAAATTGCCCCAGTTTTTATCTTCAAATTATTTTTTTATATGTTTAAATTTTGATTTTAAAAACTAATGTTAAAATAAACTCTTAAAAAAGTTTAGTAACTAATTTTAAAAGTTAAAATTAAATTCGGAAAATGTCAAATCAAACTCAAGTTTTGTCTCGTGTTGTGGAAATAGATTGCAGTGAAGTTTACATTTGGTGTGTTCTCACTTCATTTTAATTTAGATAAAACTATTATACCAAAATGTCAAAATGTAAATATTTTGCGCACGGTTTATTTTTGTTACTTTTCGCACTCACGTTGTCTATGTTTATTGCATTAACATTTGTGAAACATTGAATTTAATCAAATTAAACATTGAATTTAATCAAATCAAATATTGAATTTAAATCAAAATTTTAGTTGTGGTTATGTTATTATTAATAAAGTACACGAAGTTATAATCGGTCGTTAACATGTTTTGACATTTTTACAAACATACAATCACAAATAAAATTACTGTTATAAAATTGAATTATTAAAAAATATACAAAATATTTAAAACTAAATTGCATTTAATAAGCAAAATATAATTATGATTATAATTATTTTATTTGTTTAAATTTTTGTTGTTGATTTTATTTAATTTTTTTAAATAAATAAAAATAAATCAAATATGTATGACAGTTGAAACTTGCTATTATAATAATAAATTTTATTTGACTGCAATAAATTAGGTTTGATTTGACGTTTTTTGTTGAAAGAGAAGTAAAGAGAAAATTTTGAAATGACTTTTGGTTTATTTTACTTTATATGTTTGAAAAGACAAAAAATATAACAATCTATTTTTTTAAATATTATTGTTTCCAGTACCCTGAATCAATTTAGAGGCCAAGTGCATGGTTTTGTGGTTAGAACCACAACTTGTCGATAGTTTGGTTCGTTATCCAAGTAAACATACGGCACCATCAGAGAGAGAGAGAGAGAGAGAGAGAGAGAGAGAGAGAATGTCTTTGTTTGTCTTTTTTGACTCACTCAATCGTAGACTAGAACTTGCACTGAAACAAGTTTGAGAAACTCATGCTTGAAACTACTTAACTTGCTAAACACGTTTTCTTTGCTCTCATCGCTAGAATTGTTTTGGGTGCTTGTCGGGGACTTCTCTCTCTCTCTCTCTCTCTCTCTTTTACTCTCTCTCTCTCTCTCTCTCTCTCTCTGACTCTCTCTCTCTATTTTTTTTCGCTTTCTCTTTCCCTTTCAATTTTT
>WURS02457385.1:0-13801 GCA_011762765.2 Rhinocypha anisoptera | reverse complement strand
TACTGTTCGTTTTAGCCCCTTTATATAAAAATGTCAAGAAAAGCGAGTTGTCAACCAATCGAGTCTTCTCTGTATGTTTTATCCACACACAGCGAACGTTTTAACCCAAACTGGCAAGTGATTTCAAAATATGCCTGAATTTGAACCTAAATGATTAAAATTTCAAATCGTACTTGAAAGCTGTTACATTTGAGTTAAAATTTTGACCTGTTTTGAAATCACTTGCTCGTTTGGGTTAAAATTTCGACACGCTTTCTGTGTGTGTTGGCAAAAAATAACTTTTGAAACAGATGAGTATGCAATTAGCTTATTTAGATGTTGTTCTAGCATGCAAATATTAAGATTTTAGTCAAAGTTTATTTGTAAATTTGTGATGTAAAATGTAAACAAAATGTTTTACGTTGTTTTAGTAGCAAAATTTAATAAAATAATACAATAGACATACATGTATTCTAGTTAATATAAAAAATATAAGATAATTTTTAAAAAATTAGACCTTCCAGAGAGGACGTGCGTTTAGTTCCTTGAATAACTCTACTTTCTGACAGATCAGCTTTGTCTCGTGTAAATGTCTCTGTGTGGATGAGCGGCTGTGACGGTGTGTGTGTGTGTGTGTGTGGCAGTAGGCCTCGACTGGAGTTGGAAAGAGGAGGTGTCTAAACACTGGGTAACCCAAAACTATGCGCACAGAGCAGAGCACATGAAACTATTAATGCTGGCTTTCACGTTGTATGTGTAAACCTAACAATTTTATTTGCTTTAGTCGTCAAGTATTCCAATTAAATTGTTAAGAAACAGTGATTAGGCATTCACATACTACGAGACTTTAAAGTCGCTGAAAACGAGCTATATACATAATAATCAAACACACAAAGTTTGAAACCTGAACATCTGAACATGGCTGAAAGTAAAAAAAAGTGACTGTGTTCGATTTATGCTACTTAATTGTTTGGTGAAAAGTGAAGCACCGTATTGATCTTGATTTGGACAAAGGTGAAACCCCTTATCCTGTTTATTAATCTCTCATGTAATGAGGAAGATTTATGCCACCACTTCCTCCACTCGCTGACAAGATACATGTAACAATTTGCGCTCTGCGCATAGTGTTGGGTTACCCACTGTTGTGCTCCTCCTCTTCGGAACTGGAGTCGAGGGTTAAAGTGGCAAAGCGCTCCTGTGCGTCTGTGTGTGTCGCGGTGGCTGGCACTTCGTCATTGTGCTCGTTTGACTCGAGTCGGCGATCGGCTCGGTGAGACAGCGAGCGTAATCCTCTCCAAGTCCCACTTCTCCAGGTTGCCATCCACCGGGACAGACTGTTCCAAGCTGTGTGAAGATGGCTTGCAGCAGTACGACATTTTGTGATACTTCTCGCTGGTGATAGGAGCAGCTGAGCCTGGCCTCGCGGTGAGCCAAGCCCAGCGATCGCAACGCTGTGTAACCTACCATCTGCGTCGATCACCAACATCCCTCCACACCATCTCCCACCACCCAAACCCAACATCCAAGTTCTTCTTCATTTTCTCCACTCATAATTTGTGATATATATCCTCTAAACCAAGTCCTGGAGGAAAATCGAGTATCCACGTTCGATGAACTGAGTGAGACAGTGCGCATTCAAGCTTCAATCGTCTGTTTAGTGCGAGTAGTACAAGACCTAGTAGGACGTTTTAGACGCTGCTTTGTTGTGCTCTTGGCTCTCTGCTTTCGTACCAAAGCCTTTGATGGCTTAGAGAAATAATCCTACATATATGCATCTAATTGAAACTACCATCGAAGGTTACTATTCGTCGAAGTATTAAGTCAGTTCTAAATAGTCAAACAACTGTGAGCTAAACAAGTACAAAATATATTGGAAAATCTGCTTCAAAGTAATTTCTTTGAATCAACTCTTAGTCACGAAGTTTAAAAGAAAAAAGTTCAATTTTGCTTTTTTTTGCTTGGCTTGAAAATTGCAAACTACCCAAATAATCAAACAAGTAAGTTGAAGTATGAACAAATGCATCTTTCGACTAGATTTAATCAATGTGTGGCTAGGTGAAAACCACCGTGGTTGATTGTTGTTTGATTAGGGCTTTCGAATAACGAAAATATCAAAAGGTCCTCGTTTAGCACTCACTTCTCATACAATGCCTGAGATCTAAAAGTTGAACCATCATTACTTATTTGAGCTGATGAAGCAAAAGTATAAAATGATAGAGCTATAAGAACTAGTATCTAGTTCGATCAGCGATTAAAATGGTATTTAAATGTTCACTGGCTCTTTAATTGGCCTAGTTGAAATTTCGTTAATATTGGTAAAAGATCTATCAACTAATAATCGATTCAAGTATGGTGAACATTATTCAGAGATTTAGACGCGCAACACACCAACTTGGTAGTGCGTCGCTGTTCCTCCGCACCAATGCTTGGCGCCGGTGGTGGCTCCCGATCGAATTGATTGTGTCTGTCGACGCATTATGACGTAAATGGCAGTCTGTCTGTCGTGGTCTGCTGGCGCTATGACTAATCTACTAGGAATTGGCCACATCCACCCACTGAGATCGTATTCTGCTTTCGAAGCGCACCATCATTGTTCTAGTTGCCGACTCGGAACCGGTGCCTCTGCCAGATCCCTGATTGCCAATCGTATTATTAGTAGCACAAAATGCTCTTTGACAATGCTTTCTGACATTTTGTGTAAAATGATTAACGTGCTCATCGTTCTTTTCGAAGGCTTTCACATAGCAAGTACATTATTAATCTGATTCTTTTTAAATAATCTGCCACTGTTAAAAATTCAAACTATGAAATTAATGTTGAAATGGTTTAAGCTTTTTAATGTCGATATTTTTCTCTGTTTGGTAAGGAGGTCAACTCGAAACAAGGTGTCTGTTTCGCTGTAAGCTCCTTCCAAAGTAGAGGTAGAATGGTGGTGACTTACTATAGTACTAGATAAAACTATGCTGCGAGAACTCTGTTGCAGCCTGACGCGTTCTGTCTAGAAAATGACAGACGATCATGGCGTTTTTATTTGCCAAAATTGAAGATAAACACACGATGTGCCTATTTGTTGTTGAACTCGGTGGGTTGACAGTAGAACGCGCGCGCGTCGTAGCTCGAGCCGATCTGAGTCGTCTGTTTATTCAAGCCGCAGCTGTCTTGAGCAACTGCAGACTCTGCCCGCTAATGAACAAGTCGGTGGAGATGGTGATTCTGTCTTTTGCTACGACTTCTCCTTGGTACCAACAACTAATGATGCACCGGTGATCACCCTGTCGGGTTGGCTTGTTATCGAAATGGGCAGGTCACGGCAGCACTGTAGCATTCATTTGTTCATTCACTCAAAGTTACTTAGATTGATTTACATTCAAGTGAGTTGGCAAGTTGACCTATCGGCACTCCTATCGCTGACCAAGTCTGGCTGTCTGTTTTGTCATTTCGTTTCTGCTGCAACTGGGTTTCTAATAGGCAGCTAACTATGTTATTGGTTCTCACTTGGAGCGGCATGCGTGGACTTTTAAAAGGCTCTTTTGTAATGTCGACACACGAGGTGTTCCATTGCAGTGGTTGAGACTTGCTCGAGTCAGTACGACATGGGGCCACTAGGTTTTTCATCAGCTCCTGGCACCACTCTCAGTGGGTGACAAGTTCCAAGCTTTGAAGCAATCTACTATCTGATTGTAACTTGGCTCATAACCACATTGCCTTGACTGTCGATGCTTGCAATCAGTCCGCAACAGCACTGCGGTGTTGTCGATTGCGCTGTTTCACTTTATGGCTCGACTCGACATAATGACATCGCCAGACTTGGCGACAGCGGGACGAGCGCGCGCCACACACATGACAAACTAATCAAATTTTGCCTGGCACCGCTTGGTCTACGGGGGCTAGTCACTTTTCATTAGTCTGCTTGTTTGATTTACTGTCCAGCATTCTAATCATCGTTAACTGACAGACATAATCGAAACACTTTTTGAATCTATATCTATTTCAGTCAATAGCGCAATAGTCTGATGGCAGTGTCAATGCCACCAACCGCTACTTTGTGATGTCCTTCATGCCGGCTCGTTGTTGTATATAGAATGCGAGTCATTGCAGGCGTAATACTATTCAAATCTAATACTCTTTAATTTTCTGCGAATCCTGTTGTCCTTGTTTAACACAAAGAATTTAATATTAGTTTCAATTAGTTTAATTTTGTCTTTGGCAATCTGAACATAATCAATGTAATTTAAAATATTGTTCTTTGGCATTATTGAGTTGATTCCATTTGTAGATTGTTAGCTGCCACTACACTACAATGGTATCCATCCATATTTATGATGGTTAACGTATATGCTGGTTCTTGGCATTTAGCTACAGTACACTGCATTTCGATGCAGGCGCATTCGTTTGAAACCCTGGCACACGAATGAATGCTCGAACCAGCACGATAGCATCAAGTGCCGCCAAAGTTGATTGTTTGCTGTAAAGATAGTCACTGGTTCTCATTAAATTGAATTGATTATAGCGATTAAAGTTGCCCGCTCGGATAGGTTTGTCGGTGGGTTGGTTAGGCACAATTGGTTTCTATGGGTCTTGTGCGCTCGCAAATGGTGGTTCACATGATCAAGCGTCGATTGTCGTTTCTCTGTGTGATCGCTACCCACCACTGACTTACGGACTGACTCATATTACGGCAAACCAACATCAGTGGATTGTGCGATAGGTTCCTTCAGTTCTATCTATCTCTGTTTGTCAGTCTGTCACTATTGGCTTGTACCTGTTTCCTGTTTGATAAAGTCCCGACTTGTCTTGGAAGATTTTCTACAACTAACACACCCTAGATCTCGTTAGCTGATTTTGGTTAGTTTTATTGTTGCATGACTCACTAATGTCTGTAGTTCACTTGTCACTAGACCCCCTGTGGCAATGTATTTCTAGAGTCTAGTCGATAAGCGCACTAATCAAATGATTTGCTTCCTAGGTCTGTAATGCTTGTGAAGAACGAATCAGCCTCAACCAGCAATACCAGCAGTAGCAGCAATAGAAGTTCGCTTGAACGTGATCACTCCATTGGCAACGTCGACTCTGTCAGTGCGTTTGTCGTTCCTAGCACTATTGGTCGTCATCTCTCGGGGTTGATCTCGCCAGTGTTGCAGTTTGATCACAGTCTTGGTCGGTGTGGACTTGATCTATCTCATCACTTGCACAAGCGACGCCGTCTGGACAGTATCATCGATGAACTGAGTCACCACCACCAACATCCTCACCAGCAACAATTGTTGCCATGTTCGAATGAGTGCTGTGCCAACCAGGTGGGCGACATCTCTTCCACTACCAGCATCTCTACCAATGACTCAGGCAACAGTTATCGGTCGGCTTTGCTGACTGCATCTCGACCCACCGCCATCCAATTGATCGCTAGTCACATTAGACGGGAAAGTCTTGGTCAGCACGAGTCAACACCGAGACACCCTAGTGACGACTCCACTGTGGTCAATCTGTCTTCCTACCACAAGCGACATGTGAGAACAATCACTGGGTCGAGCAAGTGCTCTGAAACTAACCCACCATCCTTGAAGCGCAAACGTTACGATAATGGAACTGTTAATGACTCGCTGCAGTCTAAATGCAAATATCAATCGATGTTGCAGAGGCGAAATCACTTTGATTCTGGTAATATGCTCTGCTTGCTTGTTGCTAGTTTCGAATGCTAACCCGTGTTCGATTTGACAGCCACCACAAGCAAAGCACTTGGTCGTGGCGACTTGCTAGCTCTTAAGGAGTCCGATTTGTTGAGTGGCAGTTCGGTGGCGGAGGGCAACGTTGCCTCCGCCACTGCCTCGATCATCACCACGGCTCCTGCCACTTCTAAGGCGTCCTCCTCGAACTCCGAGGGGGACTACCAACTTGTTCAGCATGAGGTGCTCCAGTCGGCTAACCACCTCTATGAGGTGTTGGAGTTTCTCGGCCGGGGTACCTTTGGCCAGGTTACCAAGTGCTGGAAGAAGGGTACCAACGAGATTGTGGCTATCAAAATTCTCAAAAACCATCCATCGTACGCACGCCAAGGGCAGATTGAAGTCAGCATTTTGCATCGGCTAAGTCAGGAGAATGCGGATGAGGTTTGTGTTCATTGAATTACTTCTAATTGCTAATAACTTTGTTATTTAGTGGAATTTTGTTCGGGCTTATGAATGCTTTACGCATAAAAATCATACATGCTTGGTTTTTGAGATGCTGGAACAGAACTTGTACGATTTTTTGAAACAAAATAAGTTTAGTCCTTTACCTCTAAAATTCATCCGTCCGATTTTGCATCAAGTGCTGACTGCTCTTTTAAAACTTAAGGTAAGTATCTATCTTCAATCTTTGTGATTATTATGAACTAACTTTTTTTGTGCTAGCAACTTGGTCTAATTCATGCAGATCTAAAACCTGAAAATATAATGCTTTGTGATCCTGTTCGTCAACCCTTTAGAGTGAAAGTGATCGATTTTGGTTCGGCCGCTCATGTCTCCAAAACAATATGTTCGACTTATTTGCAATCGCGATACTATCGTGCTCCTGAGATCATTCTTGGTCTTCAGTTTTGTGAAGCTATTGACATGTGGTCTCTTGGTTGTGTTATTGCTGAGCTTTTTCTTGGGTGGCCTTTGTATCCCGGTTCTTCCGAGTACGATCAGATTCGGTACATTTGCCAGACGCAAGGCTTGCCAAATGAACACATGCTCAATCAAGCAACAAAAACTAATCGGTTTTTTTATCGCGAAACTAATTCTAACTATCCATTTTGGAGACTTAAAACCCCAGAAGAACATGAAGCCGAGACTGGTATTCGATCGAAAGAAGCTCGCAAATATATTTTCAACTGTTTAGATGATATGGCTCAAGTCAATGTTCCCACAGACCTTGAAGGTGCCGAGTTGCTTGCTGAGAAGGCAGATCGACGCGAATTTATTGATCTACTGAAAAGAATGCTCACGTTGGACCAAGAACGTCGAATCTCGCCGGGAGAAGCGCTGAATCACAGCTTTTTAATGATGAATCATCTGGTTGAGTATACTCATTGCAATAATGTTTTGGCTTCTGCCAAAATGATGGAGATTTGTCGGCGGAGGTTCCTCAACTCTGCCAACTCATCAACTTCAATGATAAACAATGCAGGTCATCACGGCTCAGCTTATGAAACAAGTTTGGCCAACGGTCACCAAGCAATGGCTATCATGAACAACTTCAATTCTCCGTCGACCAACGTACCCACCATCTCGTTCAACAATCATAACTCAGTGGCCCAACAATCGGCCAATGCTGCTGCCGCTGCAGCCGCAGCTTACCAGTTCCATCCCTCGGCCAACTTCTACCCAGCACACCAACTGACGGGCACTGCCGCAGCCAGTCAAGCCTCTCGATCAAACCAACAACAAACAGCAATAGCCCGTGCTATTCCAAACCCTTACGCTGTTGCTCGTGCTGCAGTGGTTGCTGCTGCACAAGCATCTGGAAATTCAGCAGATCCTTTTGGCTCTCATCCCGGTTCATCCTTATGCATGCCTTCAATTCTATGTTCAAATCCGTATCAAAATTTGAATTCGCCCGCGACAAAACATCCAGGCATGATGCCAATGGCTGCGGCGGTGCAGTTCCAGCCATCGGCTTCTTTTTTCAGTCAAATGGCTGCGGCCGCTGCTGCCAGCAGTGGGCAACAATACATGCCTGTCTCAGTGGTTGAGCAGAGCGGGCGTCAAATGCTGTTGACCAATCCCGCTGCGGCTGCTGCAGCGGCCATTCAGTCAGGCTGGCCATCGAATGCCACTGGTCGTCAGATGTTTCCGATGCCCACTGCTTGGCAACAGTTTTCGGCGCCTTCTGGTCGTGTGCAGCAACCACTGGCTGATGCCGCCGATGCTTGGAGCCGATCGTTTATGCTTGAGCGTGCCATATTGCCAGAGCAAGCAGCTGCAGCCGCTGCCGCTGCCATGTTACCGATGGAATTCCATCCTGATCAAGCCTCGATATACGAACAGTTGCGCAATGGGGGCGTAGAACGCGCCGCTGGTTCTAACCTCATTCAATCGGCCAATATGTTTGGCAACGCCCCTTGGAATGCAGTGGTGGCAGCTTGCGGTGGACAGCCGGCAGCTGCTCATCAAGCATCATCCTCAAGTCATCAGTATTCGGCAAGCGCAAGCAGCGCATCGTCTAATATTAATAATCAAAACCATCTTTTTTCTAGTACTCACAATCCAAATCTTTTTTCGGCAATCTCTGGCCCGCCGAGTTTGTCAAAGCGCAATAATCTAGGCGCTAACTTATCAAACAGTGCTCTAATCAATAGCATTAATAATAATAAGCAAGTCAAGAAGGGTCATGTGTCACCAGTGAAGAAACGCCCTAAAGAATCTTCACCATGCAAATGGCCCGGCACACGTATGGAAGCTAATTTTCTCGACAGTACTATGCCATCCAGTTCCATCAGTTCACCCAATTTGTTGTTTCGCGGCTCTCACCATGAATCGGGAAGCAGTAACAAACACAATAGTAATTCGCTAGCTCGTCACTCATCGTGGAACGCTCATTCATCTAAGTATTCAAATAGTCATGCTCAGCAACATCAAACCATCACCATCGAAGATACACCTTCACCAGCCGTTAGTGTTATCACGATTAGTGATTCTGATGATGAACGATTAGCAGAGAGGTACTTATTTGCTCTTGATTTTATACTTTTTAACTTACTTGGTTTTGCATTTTGCTAGAATGGAAAGAAACAACAAACCAAGCAGTTCAAATCACAACATGATTCTTCAAGGCAAATCTCTGGCTCATGTTTCGAATAATTCAGTTTCTACTAGTGGAAACATGTTAAGTCTTACACCCGAAGATGAGTTTATTCGTCATCACGGAGGAGTCACCAAGTCATCATCGTTGTTCTTTGACCGACATGCCCTAAAGACTGTGCCTTCGAGTAATGGTCTTGTTCATTCCTACTCTACTTCGGCCATTGTAAAAAATCCGAATATTTTTAATGCAGCAGATACCACAGATTCCGGTTTTTCGTTTGAAGGTACTGGGAAATTTTTATAGGGAAAAACAAATATATAATAAAATTTATTTTTTACCTTGGATTTCTAGAGAACATGTCACAAAAGAAGCGAATTTTAGCAAAATCGAATAGTTTGAACAAATCAGCGCATGAGTTTGACCATCAGATGGTTACTAAGCAAGAAGTTTCCAACGAAGAAGATGATCTTTTGTATAGTCGAGTTAACCATCTTTCTGCAAGAACTAGTGGTTTAAACCGTGCCGAGCAACTTATTCATTCACAATCATTTTGTAACCCAAAAGTAGAGCCTGAGGACTCAAAAGTCGAGTATATGCTTTCTCCAAACAGTCGAGTATGTTTTTTTCACTGTTGTTTATTCTATATTATTATTATATATATACATTAACACAAATTGTTTTATAGCGCGTAATCAACTCCAACAACACTCGGAATCCGGTACTGATGGCTTCGCAGTTATCTCCGCTATCTCAAACACTCTATTCACCGAGCCAAATTGATAATTCGTTGATTTATCGCGACTATGCAGCAGCAGTGTACGCCTCGAACCAGTATCTGTCGCCTGCGCACAGCAAGAACCCGATAGGTTCGAGTCAGAATGGGATCAACTCGAGCAATAGCATCTTTGGCTCGAGTGCTGTCTCTGCAATCGGTGGCATCAGTTTACCGGCGCCGCCACCTGCCCACCACCAGTCATTATCGAGCAATAGCCATCATAGCACGTTTGCGGCTGGGTCCCTGGTAGGGACTTCAGGAAACTCTCATGGTTCCTACTCGTTCCACGGGTTGGGCCAATCAAGCAACCCATTACCGGCTCACATTCAACAGCCATCGGCTCACTCTCAGCTACAGTTTTCGCAGTCCAACTATCCCAATGGCTACGTAGGCGCCATCCCGCAACTAAATCCTAATGGCTCTGCCAAGGGTGCCCAGTATCCGTTATGTCAGCTTTTTGCTGAATAGACTGCCTCACCCTTTCCCTTTCAGCTTTCTATTCACTCTTGTTTTAACAGAATGCACTGTGAGTTATAACCAATGGTGATATCATTTTTAAGTATTCCCATCTTGCCTTCACGTCATGTACCGCTCTTGTTCATTTCATCTCAACTTTGGCCTTGTTTATATATATATATTTAGTTTCTGCTTTTTACAACCTGGACCGATTGATCCGCCACACTCAACTTTGTGCACACCACAGACACCTTTATATATACACACACACACACAAACAGACGTATACATTCACATAGATACCATCTTCTATGCCCTTTGTATCGTAGTCTACATCTTGGGCTCAATTGATGAAACAGCTTTAAAACAATTGTCAGAATGAGTGTTGTTAACTCTCATACCACGATTGTAGAAGAAACATGAGGCTCAATGAGCCAAGTCGACCGTGTTGGTCAACCGAGGGTCGATCAAGTTTGCTCTCCACGTTGTCACTCGATGTGATTTGATGCATTATATTTTTGTACTTTTCTGTGTTGCTTACTCCGTCTGGTCCACGACACTGAGCACTCATGTACATAAACCCCACTGGTGTCACAAACAGTCATTGTCCAATTATATTTTGTGCTACACATATCCCCGACAGATTGAAATATACTGTTATACTGGACTGAAACCGATCTATTCTAACATCGAGCTGAGGCCCGGTCTGCTCTCGCAATAAATGGGTCCCAGATTGGTTTAACGAGTCGATCTTTTTTCAACTGGTTGTGCTTGATGGTTTGTTGCATTGAGTATGAATATGCTAGGTCGGGTTGTGACATGCAGAGCACAGTAATTGCCAAGGCTTGTGCAACATTGCCATACAACAATAATAATTCAAGGGGTCCAAGAATTTGTTATAATGACACCTTGAATTGCAATCACACCTGGGTCACTTCTGGGGTGGTTAGTAGGGTCTCGAATGAGTCACTAATCTTGAATGAAGTGAAACTTAATAGGACATGATCCCTTTCTGTACTTTTCTAGGTGGAAACGTATAGCAAGCAATACTAGGACTGATTTGTAGTACCGGTTGGACACGGCTACTTCACGCTTTGATGCCGGCACAATTGTTGTGCTACTCAATGGAACGACGCGCCCGTACGGCATTTGGAACGATTGAAGCGACCAAAGGCAGAGTGACACAACCACTACCCCGTGCTCACTCCACCTCGACATGAACTCGAAAGGGGCGGTGTTCACACGCTGGTCATACGGCTAAATAAATCATCTTAAATAGGTTTTAACTAAAATAAACTATAATTAGGAAAAAGTAGAATTAAAGTCAAATATACTTTTTGTTTAGTTTGTTTTTCAAGTTCCTTGACAAGGCAATTTGATTGATTTTTGGCTCAAATTAGAGCACCTGGAAGACGGAACTTTCTTCGAACACATATACAAGTAGGAGCTGCTTAAAGCGTGTACCTAATTGTAAATAATCTAGCAAACATGATGAGGATCTTACTGGAACTACAGTATTGCTTCAAGTTTTACTTGCTTCACTTTTCACCAAGCGATTGAAAGCTGTGTTGCTTTCATAATGCAAAAATCGAACACTGCTTACTTCTCACTTTACTTCTATGTAAATTCAATGAGTAAAATCTTGCAAAGATGATTTGAAAATTTCACAAACAATCACATTTGAAATATTTAATGGAATATTAAAAAATAAATAAATAAAACTCAATGAAAACTGTTGCCCATCACTTTACATTGCAAAATAGTGGACCTTATTTTAACTACCCAGCTTTATGATTGATTTATATTATATTATACATATACTGCTACAGGCAACAATCGGTCTGCTCAAGAAAAGACCCCCATTATAAATCGCCATAAAGCAGACGTACGCTTTACCTCTGGCCACATCTCAAAAAGGCCACTTTGTAATGACAAAGGTGGAGAACATATTTTATCGTTTCTTGAGTGTTGCCTGTAGTTTAAGTGCACAGAGTTTAAATTGGCATGTGATAAATATCAATAGTTTTCGGCTGGTTCTCGTGCTTTTACACCAATTGGTATCGTTGGGTTTCGCGCTGATTCTGTCTAGTTAGGGTCTAGCTAGGCACCGCCTCTTTGAAAGATGGGTCGAGGTCTAGCTTACGCGCCAGAGTGTAGCGCTGCCTATTGGCTTGCGCAGTGTTGAGTCCGAGTCGGCTGGAACGGTAGCGACGCTAGTGGCACTCTGCACGAGCTACCGCTGCTGTCCTGGTCATCGCGCTCTAACCCTCGTGCCAGATCTCGAGACCCACCAGACAAACACTGGTCAAGCACATTCGTTCCACAGTGACCATGGTTGTGATTGTTGATCAACCTGTCAGTTCTCATCACTTAATCGACTAATCGGTGACAGTTCAGCGGTCAACATGACCAAATTATGCTAATTGCCAGTTGCAGCCTTTGTGATGTTGAATCTGTACTCAAGCCATCGGGCAATTCATTGCGCCAGTCACCTCGCTTTGCTAACTGTGCCAAGTGGTGGAGCAGCGGTGATGGCACCATGAGGATATATGCCGGCAGATCAAGCAACGTCTGGCCAGCAATTGATCGGAACCAACCAAAGGATGCCCGTGGAGAATGGTCTACTACTGTGCTAGTGTTATGATCTTGTCTTTGCTTGTCGCTCTACTCTACTGCCACACCACTCAGCGCACACTGACTCATTTTCATTGATCACACTTGGAAAGACGTCTGTTCCTGTTTCAACCAATCGCAGTGATTGTGCTCTTGTTGAACTTCACTCAAACACACTCTTCGCCAACACCACCCAATTATGACGTTTTGATTTGTTATATTTTTGCTTTTGTGGAAGGTATGTTATCATTTTTAGTATTACATATAAGAAGAATTTACATAAGGTTTCCCAACTAAAAGTCACCTGAGTCGAGTATAATACAGAAATATATTAATAAGGAGGAGCTTTTGTATATTTGGTTATCAGCTTTTGGTGTATCAGATTTAAGTTGGGTTGTTTTTAGAAATCTAAACTTGACCATGTTTCAGCCGGGTCAACTCGGTAAGGTGGAATAAGGGAAAATGTTAGGATCAAATGGTTTGGGAGAGGTGGAAAGGAATAGCCACCGGTGACTAGGTCATTTATCGCCAAGGTTGCTTTGCCCGTATTGTGACCGCACCTTGCTCGAGTGGGCAAGCGTGTGTCGCCTGTTCACAGTGTTTAGTGGCATGCTATGCAGTGGGTAACCCAACACTAAGCGTTTACTGCATGTTTTTTTGCAGCTCGGTCTTTGGGAAAAAAGAGACTTGCAGTGAGTTTTTAGGAAAACTTTTGGTGGAAATTGACTGAGAATGAGGTAAGGAAGAGATTTTGGTGTTGAAAAAACAGATTCAAAGATGGGTCTTTTCCGGTCTTAAGATAGGTCCTGATAGAGTTTTCGAATCGAAAAAAGAATGGTTTTGAAGGGAAAAGTAGGTACCTGAAAGAGGTACCAGTATGTGGAGAAAAAGGAGACAAAGATGATATGTTGGAGCCAAATGACTGTGATGAGCCCAAGCCGAGTTATTCCTGTTTTTGTGATTCCCTTGTTTTCGGTGGTGCTTGTGGAGCGAGTGGAGTGAGTAGTTGGATTATTGTTATTAGACTTTACCTTACTTGAGCTTTTGATTGAGCGTAAATTTTGATGGACAAAAAAAACATTCTATAGTTTCTATAAGTTTACGTTTTGTTCTAATTAATTTGGATCATTTTACCCTAATTTAGCTTAGGTCCGATTTGTAAAAGTCACAATACGTTGCAAGTGGTAAATTAATCAAATTACAAGCTCGTAG
>WURS02457374.1:0-13801 GCA_011762765.2 Rhinocypha anisoptera | reverse complement strand
CTTGCCTTGGTTAAATCTTTTTATTAGTTATTGTATTTAAGTTATGATAAGAAAGAGAATAACATGAAAAAATAAAATAAATAATTATTTACATCTAGAAGCACAAACACCTTTGGGCATAACAACATTTGTATAATCTGCTTTGTGGTAAAGTCACTATGAAATGATGAAGGTATATTTTGCACTCCCTATTCCAGTTGCTCTCAAGTTTTTGGGAACATATGTAGATGTGGCCAAGCTGACTGATTTATTTCCTTGCACACAAATTACATATCTATATAAAGAACAATTTCTTCCAATATGGTTTGTATTTGATAAGTTTTTCAATGGGGAACATAAATAATTTTTTAAATCTTACAATTTGAAAAATGCATAATTTTGCAGCATTTAATATGCATTTATGAAACCATTTTGTCATGAGCAAAAATTTTTATTTTAAAAATTGTAAGATCTAGTTTATAAACCGTCTTCTGCCATGTATAACTGCCAAACATTATTCTGCTGGGTAAGGATAATTTCTTATAGGTACATTTCTACTCCACAAAATAAACTAATTTTTTTAATTGCATGAGTTCCAGTGTTTTAACAAGTAAATTTCTTTTAACTTGCAGAGACCAGAAACTATTTCATCTTATTATAGAAAATTTTATAACAGGAGATGATAAGAACAAGATTCTTAATCGTGCAAGATATAATAATGAGAAAAACAAATGGTATATTCTTCCAATAGAAAAATGGGATACAGACTTGTCCAAATTGAAGGAAAGGCCAGCACAACGAGTAAGAATCTTACTTAATTTTTCAGTGTACTTACATTCAGTAGGGATCAAGTTTCATTGATTACCAACTCTTCAAATTCTAATGATATTCTGCTGGAGAGCAGTTGGAGAAATTGGGAAAAACAAAAAATATGTAGCTTTTACCATTTTTAAAAATTGAATATGAATTTAAATATTGAATTCTAGCTACATCAGAAATCACAAGTAACTAAATGTACGTATGTGATAAGTTTGGGTCATTTCAGTATAGTATGGTTTTCAGTTTCTAGCTTTCTGACATAATTTTTAAGAAATATATTCTCATTGTTCCAGCATAATGCTAGTTTAATGTACTTGTAATTCATATTTTCAAGATAGTGGTCTACAGTTGACTTCAAAATTAACATCTTTTTATTAAATAAAAAACTTTAAAAAATGTTGTTGCTCTTCAAATTCCATAATAGATGAATTCAGACATACAAGTTGTAGCTGCAATGGCGAATATGAAAGTTAAATTTTTGAGTCATTCATTAGCTACAAAATTGAGACTAGAGAGAGTGTGGATAAAGGTACTGCCAACACAAGAAAGTGGCAGAAAATAGGAGATTCAGTGTCAAGGCTTAATCTTTAGATAATTGATGAATGTAACTTAGACATTATTTAATCAGAAATCAACCATTTCTATTTACAGGAAAAAAACCCTTCCATGATTTATCATGGACATAAAGTACTGCATATAAGTTGTTAATTCTCTGAAGTGTTATTTCTAGTGTAGTATCTCTTGAGATTGAATATAGAACCATATTAATTTTTCCTTCACACTTGAATGAAAATCATTTCAGACTTGTATCTATTTGTATTTTATTAAAGGGGGAACACATTTTTGAAACGCACTTGGATATGCCTTCAAGAACTACAATGGAATTAGATCCAAATCTCATGAATCTAGCTCTTCATAAAGCCCTAAAGGATTGCTTGGAACATAAAAACAAACCTATAGAGATAGATTGCACTGCTATTCACCTCATACAGGAGGAGTATCAGCCCATGGTCAGGGGCCGATCCAGGTATAATTTTTCCTATTAATTTTAAACATATGTATATATATAGTTTCACTTAGAAAATCTTGGTGGTGGCAATTAGGATTTTACATAAAAATATATATAAATATAGTAGAGTATATGAAAAATAAAAGCAGAGACTTGAAATTAAAATTATAATGAGTAATTGTGGGTGCAATGTTTCGTTGGGTGAACCTCCATTGTCAGAAAGTCCTGTTCTCATTGGCAAAGGTGGCCATTGATTTGAGATGTGTGTATGTATGTATATATATATATATACATAAATAATGAGTTTTCCGCCAACTACGCCTCGAGAAAGACCGCTGCGCGGTCGAAATTATTGGAAAAACTTGTGAGTGTTATTTTTCTCTGTGTGCTGTGTTTTTCATCGCCACCTCTGTGGCTGTGCTATTCTCTATTGTGCTCGAATGAGTTTCCTCTTAAACATATATATATATGTATATATATGTATATGTGTGTATATATATACATATATAATCATCATCACATATATATATATATATTGACATATATCATCATCATTTTAATAGTTACTTCAATCGGAAGGGTGGTTGACTATAGCCAAATGCAGGACTACATTTTCTAGAGAATTATTTAATGTGATAGTTTCCCTTCGCCTACCACATCGAAGTACTGCGGCCGATTCCGTGAATTTCACTCTTGCCCACAGCTATAGCAGTTTATACCGGGCCGATCCTCTTGATCTACACCATCAGTACCACTGGTGAAACTACAGCCTTCCACCAGAGGTTGGGTGTATTGAAGTTGTGGGTGCTTTTATTTATTCGTGTCTATGTTTCATTGTTCTGTATTCGTTCATCATATACAAATGCACAACTGAGTTTTTTGTGAGTGTATATATATGTATATAAACGCACAAGGAAGATTTCTCCAGTTTCTATCCGGGTCTGTGGGTTGTTTTCAACAAACATTTAGACATCTTAGTTTACCATTGTCTTCAGAGTGATGATGAAAAGGACAAGGAAACTTGCTCTGGAACAGATGGAAGATATAAAGTTTGAAGCTAATATGGTCAAAAAAAGGGCCGTTCTTCCCCAAGCAAACATCAGCAGAGAGGAAAGTCAGGCACTACTGTCTCTACGCAAGAACCCTGACATCACATGGCTACCAGCTGACAAGGAGAATGCAACGGTGCTGATGAAAACTGAAGATTACCACCTGAGTGTTCAACATATTTTAGATGACCAAACCTACCGGCAAATAACACATGAACCCACGGACAGCCTCGTGAGGAGGACCTCCACTTTTATAAAGAAGCCCATCACAGCTACCAAAAACACGAGAAGCAATCTGCCACAAGCTCTAGCCCCACCCAGGCTGTATGGCTTGCCCAAGGTACACAAGGAAGGCATCCCCCTGAGACCCATTGTAAGCGTAATAGGATCGCCGTCTCTACTTTGTGGCCAGATATCTGACCCAACTTTTGTCACCTTTCGTGGGTTGGAGTTTCGTTCAGACATTGAAATCAATTCGGCTACGTGAGACAGACAACATGGTGAGCCTCGACGTCGTTTTACTATTCAGGAGAGTTCTTATCGAAGACACCCTGCAGCTCCTCAAAGCGAAGTTCGACCAAGAAACAGTGGACCTCTTCCAACACCTCCTCACGTCAACATAATTCCTCTATAGCATGAAGTTCTATGAGCTTAAAAAAGGAGTTCCCATGGGCCCCCCTCCATTCTCTGCAGTTGCCATACTTTTCATGGAGGACTTCGAGGAACGAGCATTGGAAACCGAACCCCTTCGACCCGAGCACTTTTTTTAGATACGTGGATGACACATTCATAGTCTAAACAATACATGGATCCTATGCCCTCACACAATTCCTCAGGGTCATGAACAGCGAGCACACCAACAACAGATTCACAATTGAGATGGAAAAGGAAAATCACCTGCCCTTCCTGGATATCCTCATTGACTGGAGAACAGACGGCAGTCTGGGACATAGCGTGCACAGAAAACCCACGCACGTGGACCTGTACCTTAATTTCCAGGAGACAAAATCCATCTGTCGAATGAATGATTACTGTGTGTGTGAATGTGAAGGAGGCAGTGGAAATAAAGCTGGAGACAAATAATCTAAACAGAGACGGAGGTTACCAACTGAGCAATTCATGGAAAGCAACCCTCAATAAACTGGAGGGGGAGAGGAAATGGCACCCACCAGTCGTCGACCAAAAACTGCCCACTTGATCCAAGTTCGACTATATATAAAAGGGGCACGTTTGCCCTCTTCATCATCACCCTGAAGATGATGGCGGATTTAGCCCTCAAACGTTGGTGGAAAACAACCTCTGGACCCGGATGGAAACCCGTGAAATCTTCCTCCAATCTAGTCGCCGGGAAAACCTGAGATCCTTATAACTCACACGTTTTTAAAATTTTATTATTGCATGGTGACGTTCATTCGACACAATGACGTGACGTCCATATGGTTCAGCAATTCTGGAAGACTAAAACTAGAAACAGATTTACAAAAACTCCCTCGTCACTGTAATTTATTATTGAATATCACATTTCAAATTCTTAATATAACATCGTAAGAAAACTGTAGGTATCACACCATGTAATAATTATGATTGTTCTATAGTAATGAATGTATTTGTGTACATCGTCCCAGCTACGGTTTTATATTGCAAATCTTGTATTGTAATGGTTAATTTTATCACAGGGTGGTAGTATATGGATCAGAATATGATGCTGATAATTAATTCTCTTCGGGCATGGTATATGTCACTTGGTTGTACTTTACCTGAAAGAAATAAAATGACAACATCAACAATGGTAGAAATGACTATGATGAGAGTTTGCTGTTGTGTAATGATTTACTCTCAGAATCATTCAACGCACTATACCACATTGATATGGAATTATCGAGCTTTGTTGAGTTAATGGATTGCGGTTTTCCTCATTCTGTACAAATAGTTGTGCATGCGAGTTTTGTCAGTGAAGTAAAATATTTAGTCAATTTAAATATAATGTTTTTTGTATATATGTATTATATATCTGTATCACTTTAAAACATATATCCACTAAATCCCTTAAAAAATGTAGAACTCCTTTCCACTGTTCCAAAATATATCACTTGAAGTAGAGAACGAGATAATAATATTTACTTCTGTTGGTCACAGAATATAAGACAGAAGTAGTTAGCTTTGTGATACACCTATCTGAATCTTTTATTAAGACTTAAATTACAGCTTCATTGAACCATGCCTCTCCCACAGATTTTTGCACATGGTCGACTGTCTTCTAGCATTTTTTGCCTATGCCTAACACAGTTTCTCCAATCAATGTTTCAACTTCTCAAATCTTGAATGCTTTATTCACCATCAGAACAATTTCTTTATCCTCTTTTATATTTATCTTTTAATGCTTCATGCTTACATTGCCTCCAGAATTAATATAAAAGGTGCTGAAAATTTATCCTTTTTGTAGGTAGTTAATTTAATTATGCAAAACAAGATTTTTTAAATGTTTGAACATATCATTTTAAATTGACATTAAAGAAACTACATTAATAATAAAGCAAGATGTGATTTTCAAAAGTTCGCCTATGATTTTGTAAACATTTTAATTTTATAAAGTTTTTTTTTCAAAATCATTACTACACTATAAAAAACTAGGTGTCAAGAAATATTTATCTCAATCGAATGATAATGACTTTGCACACATTTCATGCTCCTTCTGTGAGGTCACTTATTACTTTTATATTTGGGCCTTCAGAGTAACTTTCAGTGGAGAAAATTATTCTGCTCTTCAAAGGCAGAGTGGTTTTACAGCAACTCATACCATAAGAATATATGTGGTTTGAAATAAAAATACATAGTTTTTGTAAATCAGTATGCTATACAGTAGATTAAATAATTGTACCTTATATCTTATTTACTGGCATTTAACCCTTTTACAGTTCCTAGATTGGAATTATGTTCAATATACCCAATAAAAAAAGAAGGTAATAATAAAAAGAAATAAAATAAACTAAAGTAAACATTCTTATATTTAATGGCTAAATTCAAATTACATACAGTAGAACAAGAATCAATTGAGGAAAGGAAAAACACAGTAAACTTAATATTAGTTTATAATCAAAACTATTTAGTTTAAACCAGATATTCTCCATTACATACCAAGTTTTTGAAAATATTTAGAGATGAATTAAAAAATCATATCTATTACAATAGACATTGCAGTCCTGTCATGCCTGAACCTTGAAGGATTCTTTTGATAATTATGTACTATAAGATAAACAGACTTCAAATAGGGCACAATCCCTGGTATTGCCTGAGGGAACTTAAAAGGTATCAAAGATGGTAACTCAGAAGACTTCATTTTAATACTAAGTAAACTATGCAAGAAGAACATTCCAAGATGATTTCTATGTAATGAAAGAGTAGGAAGATTAGACTTGTGGCTCTTATTTTATGTGCACTGCTATAAGCAGATCCTGATTTGAATATATAATTGAGTACACTAATATTGCCTTACTACAATACAAGAAACAGTCTTATAACACAAATTAGTTACTATCCTCAAATAATGTATCTAAAACCACCTGGAACATAATTAATGATAATATAAAACATAAAGCAAACAAAAGAAGGCTGATAAAGGAAATAGCCTCTAATCCATTTCAGATAGCAGAACAATTAAGCACATATATTGTCATATCATAACTTTAGAAATCAGGTCCAAAACTACTCTACTAGATTTGAAGCCTCCTGTCATTTCACCCCCAAAATTTTTATTCTTCAAAGAAATCCCTAAAAAAGAAGTCTCCCAAATCATAAAACAAGAAAAATTCATATAGCACTGATATATATGGTATCAACTCCTATATAAAAAAGTTATTAACTTTATTACAAAAATTTTACACATCTCTTCATTAAATGTTATGAAGAAGGCATTATCTCTGAGAAATTGAAACTCAGCAAAACTATACCAATTTACAAAAAGGTGTTCCTAAAAATATCAATAATTATAGGCATATTGCTATTCTCCCAGTCTTCTCAAAAGTATTTGAAAAATAATTAATTCTAGGGTTGTACACTAATATACACCAAGTGACTCTTTAGAATACAAAAAAACAGCAATAATAATCTTAAAAAATTTAAAACTCACTAGCTCATGCAGAACACATTTAATTGAAAATGGGATTTGAGCATTGGCAAACATGTGTATATTAAATATTCTTATGTTTGTTAAAAAAAACTACCATTTTTTTAGCCTCTACTCTAACACACATAGTTACAAAGCTAGACAAACATACAACCTTAATATTTCCCACTATAATTCTATTTATGATAAAAGTGTCATACATATGTGGGAATAAGGTCCTAACATAAATTTCCAGAAAGGCTAAAGGCTATGAATGACAAGGTTTAGTTTTACACAATTGCATAAAAAAGCCTTTAGTTGGGAAAGGTAACTATATACCACCTCAGAATTTGAGCAGGATGCTGTTTTATTTTAACTTGAAAATATTATTATATGCATCAGATATCATTTTTGAAAATGTACTTTGACTTACCTTGTATCTATTTAAGGCAAATAATTTGTATTATTATTCTTTGTTTCTCTTCAGTTAATACTGAGTTTAAAATAAAGAGCACGGATAATCTCCAAAGTTACCATTATGCTGAATTTAGGAATTTTCTTGTGATGTCACATGTAATTAATATAATATATTATTATTTTTATAAATTTGTTTTGTGGTTATATCTTTGAATATAAGGATTTCACTTGTATAATAAGGGTTGGTAGAAGGAGTCACTTGGTGAAACTGTTTCATGAAGATGATAGATAAAAATGATATACTTTTCTCTCCTACAAAAAAAATAAATTTAACCTCAACTGCTAGACAGATTAAAAATTGGTTTGCTGAAAGAATATCAATTTACAAGCTGAAGTAAAAAATTGGGAGATATGAAGATGAGGAGCAGAAAGGATATGACAATGGCATGTGAAGAGATAAAAGAAATGACATATGTTTACAAATATGCATGTGCCACCTGCAGAGAAAGCTTTTGTGATAGCCAAGGAAAAGCTGTGAAACCTGTTTTTTATAACAAACATATGGGTTAATTAGAAAAATATGAAAGAATGGCTTATAGTTACTCCAAAAGCAGAAGATCCTGTAAGTGGACAAAAAAGCTCCTTCTCACATAAACTATATATACACCTACATGGTACACATTTAGAGTAAATTTAATACAGGTTATGTTTGTATTTGCATAAATTGCATAGATAAATACATAAAATTTAAAAAAGTGGTAATGAGGAATTAATGAATTCGTCCACAGAACACTTCGAACTAAAGAAGTGTGATCATGAACAAGGAACTTGCTGTGAATTTTGGAGCTGCTTCATTCTTAAAACGGCACCCAACTTTAGAAACCTCAAACAGAATTGAGAAAAACAAGCTATTTTGCTTAGCCTTTTTCTCCTGCTCCGCTGTCTAATTTGAAATCTGGTGAATTATTTCATCTTTCTCAGAGCATTTAGCCTTGGTCTTTACCTTTCCAATAGAAGGTATTCTGTACGAAGTTCTTTTTCAGTATTGTTGGCAATTTACACTTTCAAACTTTGAATGAGGAAATGTTTTTTTACAAAAAATAGTAAAATAATAATGCTAACTTGAACTTGAGTGTTCAAATTCAATTAAATGATACTTTTAAAATGAGATTCCCAAAGGAGAAAATTAACTACTATGGTTATATAGTAAAAAGATAAGTCTAAAAAAGTCAAGACAGTTACACGAAGCACAATGAATAACTAATATTATTAAATGTCCTCAGTTACGTTGGGGAATCACTACTAATAAACACTTGAAATTGCAGAGATTATAGAAAAGGAAATTTAAAGTGAGTATTTGGTTTTTAAAATGATGTTTTATTCACTAGCAACTTTTATAATAATGTCTCTCACATTCACAAACTTCACACATTGAGGACCTTGCACCCTTAATACAGTTTTTCAATGTTGGTAACTGATATATCCATTGGAAACTAGTTCATATATTTTTATTTAAACAGTTCATTTTTTCTTGCAGAGTTTCGCCAGCTCCTCTTCAGCGTACTCCAACTCGAAGGTCGTCTTCACGTGATACATTTAAACTTCCACCCATTGGCCCAGTTGCCGGGTTTTCTCCTTCCCCTCAAAAAATTAAACTTCCACCTATCCCTTCACTAATGAGCTCCACCTCTCAATGTAAGACATTAAAATCCTCTGCTGCTTTTCTTAAATCATATACTCCCTCCAGACCATTAATCCCACCATCGACTGGTGCTATACGAAAATCGTTTATTCCCTCCAGGCCATTATATCCTCCACCACCTGGCACTTTTATAAGATCTGCATCACCCCAAAGGCCATTAATCCCACGATCAACTGGTGCCATACGAAAAATGTTTACTCCCTCCAGGCCATTAATCCCTCCCCCACCTGGTACTTTTATAAGATCTCAAATACACTCCGGGCCATTAGACCCTTCACTTACTGGTGCTATTCCGAAATCCCGGGATAAACCATTAAAACTTCCACCTATTGACCAGCAGAGATCAAGACGGTCATCTCCAGAGCCATTGAAACTTCCACCGATATATCCTGATTCGTCAAAGGATTAATTTGTAGATAAACCACGAATAAAACTATATTTAAAATTTAACTGTAGCAACTTTGAAGTTTTTCAATGTTTCCATTAGATATTTAGTTATATTTATGGTTTTAAAATTGTATTCATGGGAAATACTAAATTTATTAAGAATTCAAATGTTTTGTGTGGCAATTTTGTAATCTTAAATTCCAGTATGTGGTAGTGTTCCAATTAAATATTATATATTTGTTTAGTTTGTGTACTGTTGTGCTTCTAGGGAAATCATTATGTGAAAATGCTATAACTATTGTTTGTAAGGACTAAAAGCATGCAATATATGCGTGGTAATTTCTTAAAAATATACCATATTACTGTCAAATGATTATTTTCAATCCTGTGAGTCATGCACATTTAAGTTTATTTGGAGACCGCTTTTTTTTCCTTTTGAACCCTATAGACTTCGATCAAAATTTTTCCGTCCGATTTTTTTTGCATTTATCTTTTGGACCGCCAGTTGATTTGGAGGGTTATTGCGGCATTTCTGCTTACTTGACTCGTCTGGGTGATGGGGAATTTCATCGGCTATTCGATTTTTTTTCAAGAGAAGGAGAAAAAGAAGAAAAAACCGCGGTGCCTTCCTTTATTCCCGCTTTAATTTTCCGTCGGTTCAAAAGAATTCACCAGGGGGGTTCACAAGCTCCGTTTCCACCTCCAACCCCCTCCCCAAACCTTCCAAGAAGAAATATCGGTGCGTGTTTCAGTGTCTGTGTACATGATGGCATGTGGGGCGTGCAAAAGTAGTCAGGGCCTATAAAATACGTACAATATTTGACATTTTTTCAAGTCATTCCTTGTTACTAATTAACCTTTCAGATGTAAAATATTCTTGTACACTCCAAAAATGCTGATTATACAATAAAAAGACTATAAGGGACCATTACTAACAAATCGTGCCTTCCAGGCAGAAAACGTAAAGGGGAGTGTAGTCACGGTTCAATTAGAGTTTTTGAAGACTGGAATGGTCTCTTTCATACTGATTCTATGCTTTCCAGATGAATCTCTTGGGTTAAAATTAATCGGGTTTAGCACCATGTTAGTTTTTTCGAACCTAAAACTAACCAGTTGGGACACACGAGAAATTTTCACCCAAATAGAAAGGTATGAATATACTATTTATTAAAGATATATTTGGACCCGTTCCCGAAAAATGTAGAATGTGTCATGCAGTGAATGAAATGCAAATGTCAACAAAATATACAAAAGAAATATCGCTATTACATTTCCTTTCAATTTTTGTGTTTTGTATTCATTGTAGAGAGTCGACAATGTATGAATTAACACCCGATCAACATTTTTTTTTTAATAATGACAATTAGTACCAAGTATGGCGTTCCACTGATTCACGTTCTTACGAACTCATATTAAATAGTAGTTCCACCGGCCCGTCACAGGACCAAAGGAGATCTTCTGAAATAAACGAGCGATCCACCTGAGCCTGTCTACCCCACGGGTGAAACAGCCCCTCGAACGAGAAGGTAACACCACCCACGTCGGCTTAACCCGAAGGCATTACAGCCAGTCACCCCCCCCCCCCTTACATCCTAAAACGTCTGCACCCCGGTAAAGCCCCTCTTACGCCACGTCTCCCCTCGTTAACTCAGTTTCTTTTCCCCCATATCAGCATAGTCTTCTTCCATCTTCCCGTTGACCACAGAGTATTCAAACTCATTATATACATACGCACACGGAGTGCAATATCGATTATTCAGGGAATTCTAGGAAACGATACTATCAAATAACAGAATGTTTCCCCACAATTTTCACGATCATTATATTTCATGTCATGTCGCTGCTATGACGTCTACATAGCCATTATAAAATCTGATTTAATACGATGTTTTGATTTCCGTCAACCACACGGGTCCCTGTCAATGAAATCGAGTTTTCCATTCTAAGACGAATATTTCATTTGTTAGAAGCATGCAAAATAATATGTAAAATAAATTCCATGTATATAATTAAATAATGTAAACAATTGAGCAGAGTTTGTTACGCAATGAATTAGTACAACTTTTTCAGTCATGCAGCATAATAATATCTAAACACGGAATATTTAGGAAGATTTTCCGTAGACCACATCGGGTCCCGCATATTCTGAATTGGTGATCTCTTATATAAATAAATAAATATATATAAATAATTAGCTACCACATGGTTGGTAAGGAGAAATATAAAACAAAGAAACACTGAAAAAAAATTTCATGACGTAACCACCTTTTCGAGGTGTAAAAGACTACCTTAATAATATATACATACACACAAACATAAAAAGAAATACTTAAAAACTCAAATTGGGAAGAAATATTTCGGGAATCCTATTCAGTTCTCCCAGACCGACGTAGGAGAAAGCATCTCAAAAATATTTCTTCCGAATTTTTCTTCCTAATGTTTTTTAAGTGTTTTTTTGTGTTTGTGCGTGAATAAGTGTGCTTGTGTGTTCGTGCTACCTGGTAATCTGAGTTTTCCTGATATATATACACAACAACACACTTAGTTCTTCATAAGTATATATACACACACATATATACATATATATTTATATACAGAGGTACCTATATACATACACAGTGAAACTTGTCTTGAGCGGAACCTGTACTAAGTGGCGGAAACCTGTCTTGTCCGGAAATATGTCGGGCTCCTACAGGTTTCGCTTAAGACATGTTTCACTGTATATATAATTAGGAAAGTAATAGAAACCCATAAGATGGCCGAATACAAATTTGGGGAGGATGATGGAATCCGTTTCCATAAGAAAAATTATCTGCCGAACAGGAACGAAACCACGGATATTACACTTGCTATGTGGATGCTCTCTGTGTGATATACGAGGGGGAGATTGGCCGTCCTGCTGAGGTCAACACAGACAAATGGGCTTTTCCTGCATTGTCCTCAAGTCTAGCTCACAGCTCCACATGTTCTTTTATTCCAAACGATCAGCTATAAGGACGAAATGGCACCAGGAAATGACAGACTGGAGCACAGTTTGCAAGATAAGTTGCTCAGTCATTCCCCAGCAAAGTCTGTGGCATAAAACCACAGTCTCCTCTCGTAAAATCACCACAAAGTCTCTCGTGAAGTCTTCGTTACAATGTAACGAGTGGTTTTTAATCCTGTGATGCATGCAACCCGAAAACCAACCACGGCAAAATCTACTCGCTATAGCGATAGTGCAGGTGTGACCACTCGTAATAACCGGCGGAACTCCCTATGTTTTTTAACACGTGGACCAGCCAAAACAGAATGATCACTAGCTATAGCGATACCCTCGTTATAAGCCATACTCGCTATAATGGACTTCTACTTTGATTTCATGAAGTTTTCTCACATGATATTAAAGGTTTGTGCCATAGATCACATGTAAATGGCCGACACATCAGACAAAGAAGGCGTTTTAGGTGTTGTTGCTGCAGTATTGGCGGTTCAATCTGTAAAATAATCTAAAGAAAAAGTAAACAAATGAGGAACCGACGGTGACGTTAGGCAAATATTAATGGGATTAACTTTTAGAAGAACGCATTATTAAATAAGATTGTACATTTGAAATAAAAATGAATAATATATGATTTTGTGTGTGTTAATCACAAAATATATTATTTTCTTTACAAACTTATTTCAACAAACAAAACGTTACAAAAATATTTTTTCCTTGAAATTTTGTATTCCAGAGTGAAAACCTAAAAGAATAAGTTTAAAGACAGTTTTTGTCGATGTAAGAACGAGATTCACTCCATGCATTTTTTGCTGCATGTTCCACGAATTCCTTTATCCATGCTCCATGTTTACTTTACGTTACAGAAACATTTGTTGATTCGAGAGTTGCTTATAAGACACATCCTTACATGGTGTGATACATAACGTACATCTCGAAAAAGGCAGAACATCAGGGGTAACCTAGGTGCTATCTATCTTGGGAGAGATAGACCTAACAGTCTGGACAGCGTTTTATCATTCTTAATGAGACACAGACCTTTTAAAAAAAATATATAGGTTTTTATGTTATATTCATCAATTTTTAATGTTAAATTTGATGGATGCTTCACGGGACCAGTGTCAGATGTTTGGGATGAAGATTAACATTAACCCGTTAACTGTTTCAATTCCTTTTGCTTTTTCCATCGCCCCTCGATTCAATTCTGGTGGCGAAGCTGTTGAAAAAGTAAATGCGGCATTCCTCTGTTCACTTTAGGAGGGAAATAGTGTCGGATTTTTTCCTAATACGACTAATAGTATGAATATGAACCGATAGATGGCAGTAGCAAGCGGACACGGCATAGAGGACGAAATAA
>WURS02457363.1:0-13802 GCA_011762765.2 Rhinocypha anisoptera | reverse complement strand
TGGGGGGGGGGTGGTTGGGGGGGGAATGGGGGTCGAGGCAGGGGGGGTGGGGGGGGGGGGGGGGGGGGGGGGGGGGAGGGGGGGGGGGGGGGGGGGGGGTGGGGGGGAGGGGGGAGGGGGGAGAGGTGAGTGGAGAGAGGGAGGGAAAAATTGAGGGCGGGGAAGAGGGGAACAGGGTGAGAGAGGGGAAGGGAAATAGAGGAGAAGTGTGAGAGATATGGAGAGAGCAATGTTTGGTTAGGCCGAGGGTATCGGATTCGGACAAAGGAGCTGTTGAAATGGAGTCGCTTGAATGAGGCCGAGGTGGAAAGAAAACAATGAGTCTCCCTCACATTTTGAAGGAGTAAGGGCGTGGTGGGAAATGAGGAGACAGAAGGAAAAAGAGACCTCGTAGCTCTCCAGCCAATGTATCGTCACTTTCCGCAACACACCTATTCGCCCTCTTTTCTACTCTCAACATCTAATTGTTTAACCCTTTTCCCATATTTGTCACTCTCTCTTTCTCGGTCTTACTCTCATCACCTAAGATAATAATCGAACCTTCTTTCTTGGGATCACATCCCTTACTGTAATTATATATTTTGACGGAAACTAAGGGGTAAAATCAATTTAAGAAGTAACCATTTTTTTGATACGTAGGCATTCAAACCCACTACTCGGGGCTTTCGCTCGCTCTCCAATTTCGTACAAATCGCCCTTTAAGTCTTTAGGACCTTTAGAATAAGGAATACCGTAAGATGGAAAGCGTGGATCCTCACAATGTGGTGCTCACGCCGACGCTTTACCGCCATCTACACGAGGAAACTTTACCCCAAAAGCGATGGCGGAGTCTTTCCGCGCGACTACGTGAAGCCTCACGGAATTATCTCCAAATTCCTCCTCTCCCCTCCTCTTCCCTACCCGCCGTCCCAGGCGACACCGGAGGAGTGATTATGGAAATACCACAGGTTTCCTAATTGAATGAGCAGCAGAATGGCACAAATTGAATTTCTCGCACACGGGTGAGGAGTGTTCAGGGGACGAGGGATGGAAGAAAGAAAGGGGGGGGTGAGGGAGCACATCAATGAGGGACTAAAAATTGAGACGATGGCGAAAAATGAGAACAAGGCAATTATAATCCCACCTGCGTGTTCCGATAGCAAAATTACTTATGGCGGACGAAACGCTCTCTTTTTTTTTGGAAGGGGTATAGTGGTACAATCAATATTGCCTTATTTACAATAAACCAGGAGAAATTTTTCAGTTAAGTGACCGTTATTACATGAATTCAACCGGACCAACGATACGGCTGAAAACTTGCCCAAGGACAACGCTTATACTACATTATCATCTGTATCCGTCTTCTTCAGGTGCCTAATAATTAATGGATATTTGAGAGTATTATTTCATTCCTTCTCTATTCATTTTTATGTTAAAAATACTTTCTGTTCCATGTAATTTGGTAGAATTTCTTTCAAAATATAGCCAAAATCTTCTACCTCCTATTTTGTTTCCGTCAATCGTTCCTTCATTAATCAGTTTTAAAATGTTTGTATTTTTTTCACATGATGTTTCCCTAAGCACTCAAATTTCCGTTCTTCAATAATCACCTCTACCCCTTCGAATGGCTTCTTAGTTATTTTAAGTTCCATGGTAACACTATAAATCGACATAATACCCTGCATGCAAGAGATGAGGTGAGTAGCAGGGAGTTATTCTACGCCAGGAATTTGCAAAACAAATTACAATTGCATGTTCAATAGGAAAACGTAACACTATCTAATAGAGTGTAACATGCAGTTTGATCAGAAATACCTAAAGAACTGTTTCGTGATCCTCATACCCTAGTTACATAAGATCTCCTAGTGCATCACTACCCGTAACGAATCACTGAAGAAAGACATTTTCAATATCTCCGTTGGAGAAAATACTTCCCCAATTTTATTTTCATGATCTGGTCTTTCTAAGCACGTGGAGATTTTTAAACATAAATGCCTTTCACATGCCGGGAGAATGAAATAGAATGAAATATGTCCAACAGGTTAAGGCTATTTTATCCCACCTTCTTTCATTGATTCTCTCTGATACATCGACACTTAAAAACCTATTTCTTTTTCTCTCTGACCTTTTTTTAGGTTCATTCATCTACGCTATATAAAGGTAATATTAAAAATATTAAAATTAATATTAAAAACCGTCTTATGAAACTGAGATCCAGATATTTATATGGGATATATTTTATTTTTAAATGTTTTTAAATATCTAGTAATTCGGGCAGTAACATCTCAAAATTTTTCTTCAACTCTGATTATTAATTTCACATTTCTATGTTCAAGAATATTTTAACGGTGCCCGTGGTTTTTGGGATTCATTAAGTTTGAGATGGGACTTTCTTTGGCACGTCTTTTTCTCATGTAATTAAGATGGAAAGTTTTCTTAGTTTTGATATTGTATCTCTGACATAATTTACCAGATGCCTTAAGTGAAATAACTAATAATGAAGTTCATAACAGGAAATAATTACATTTAATAGTTTGCCCAATAATGAAATTACCAACGTAAAGTTATCATAAGTAATAGAGTTAATACTTTATTTACAGGGTGCGCCGACGGCTACGGTCATCTCTTCAAATGTTAGAAAAACCCCATTGGAGGGTAAAACACCCAAGCTCTAGGCGGGACTCGAAGCTGTGACCTTTGTGAAGCTACGATATCAAAAACCCGACCGAATCCCACACTCCCCGGAGCTGTCCTCCCTGGGGGTGCATAAACGCATTTCCCAAACCACCTACAAAAAAAATTAGCCGTGAGCACGCTAAATGATTAAAGGGAGCAAAATAAAAGACTTTTTCTCAATCTTCCATGTTGAACATTCTTGGCATTGTATTCATTATTGAAAAATGAAAGGAATTTTTCCTATTGTTTGAATTAATAAATAAATTTGCTCACAGTTGCCTGATAAATTAGTCTAAACCTTTTGATAATAAGGATAATACGTCTTTTAAGCAAATTTCTCAGTAAATAGAGGTAGGGAAGGCAGGATTCATTTTAATTAGTTCGATAAGGGTAACAACTACACATGGATATTACTATTTCTATAGATTCATTTTCTACACACTTAAAAGTTTATCACATTCGAAACTTCAATAGAAACCACGACTTTTCAATCAGTGAGAAGAAAATGCTATGCTCGTTGGCATTTCTCACGCTATGAGTTCTTGCATCGATTGCCTTCGAGTGTACAACTGATAATTCTGTATTGCAACTCAACTCCAGTGTGTCATGCATACCAGGTCGACATAATGTTCCACTCATGAACATTATGTCGGAAAACACGTGTCTTGGAAAGAATATAATATTTTTCAAGGTGTTGTTTCAAGTCTGGTCAACACTATAGTGAGGCTCTTCAGACCAGGAGGAAGGGTATAAAAGGATGGCAACGAATGGTAGAGAGAAATTTAGGCTCATGAGAGCCTCTAAAAATGTTTCAACTAGTGAAACTATTGGACTATCCAGTAATAGTTAGATGAATTCCGCTTCCTTTAGAGAATTTTCTCTAAAAATAGGTACAACCGTATGGATTACTCTTTCAGAGAAAGGGACAGTGGAAGAAACAGAGAGAAATAGGGAAAAATGGAGAAAGAGAGGGGGGAAAAGGGCATAAAGGCAAAGAGATAGAAAAGAGAGAGTGAATGTGGAGATGGTATAGAGGTCAAGAGGGTGGCTCCATCGACTGACACAAGGTGCCTGACCTTGAATTGGCAACGCACCGATTTATCTCCTCTTCGCAAATGGAATCCCATTTGGATTCGCCATCCACTTCATGAAATGGTAGGACTTATAGCCATCCAATGGGGAAACATGAACTTGAAAGTTACAGGTGGTTACTGGACCATCCTATGCAGCTACCCACCCTAAAATATAACCCGGCGTCAAATAAAATATTCATAAATCACTTAGGAATAACTTATTCTCCCTTTCGCAGAATTGAGCGAATGATCTCTCTCTGGATATCGCGAGCCTGTAAAGGGGGGGGGGGGGGCGAAGTGCGCGCGACCCCCTAAGGGGAGCGCGGTGACCCGACTGGCAGGGGGGCTGTGATTCCCGGAGGGACTTTGAGGCACTAATTGGCTGTATGAACATTCAGGCGTTCACTTGAACGCCCAGAACTAAAAGTGAGCTTTATGTCGGAGGGAATCGGGAAACACCACCAGCTCGAGGATTTGACAAGTTCAGCAGAGACTGAAAATTGTTCAAGTAAGGAATATTTTAATTTCATTTCATCCCAGGGTACCAGCTAGAGACTTTTTATTTCCAAAAACACGTGATTCTGAATAACGGCCAAAAACATCTCGCAATCGAGACTCGGTTACGTTCCTCAGAAAAGGCCTCGAAGATTATGTTTCTAACCGCCGCACGGAAAATTAAACACGGCAACGCTCTTTGATTCGTCGAGAGCCAGCGGGCGGGAAAATGCTCCGGTGAAGACTTTTTCAAAGGCATGAAATCACCCGAAGAATGAAAGTACGTCAGAAGGAAGAACGACAACGATGAGGCGTGCGGCGAGTAAAAAAATGCTTAGGGTAATTAACGATGAGGTGGTGCTTCCTGTGGCACAATTAATTCATGGAAAAATTCCTGATAGTGGCGAGAAACTACGCAATAGGAAATTTATTATTAGTAAAATTAATTAATTAAACTTTAGTTTATTAAATTCAATTCATGTTTCGAAAACGCTGCCTTTTATCAAACGGTCGTTTTTCAAGAAGGACATGCCTCAAAAACGAAGAGTGAACACTTATAAAGAATGTGTTATGGATAAATAAATGCAATATTTCATATACAAATAAAGCTACAGAATCAGATTTTAGCATCACGTTTAAATATGCTAAAAGCTACATTATGACGTGATTTCAAACTATGTGTTGATGAATAATTATTGTTTAAACAATGGATCATTTTAATTTTTATTATATTTATACCATAAACTAACAAACCAATATTGACTTGAGACAGCTCATGTTGTCGATACTTTTAATATCGTATCTAAAGTCGGCTTTTGATTAGCTTTCCGCTTAAACAGAAACTTACTTTGCTATTAAAAAAAAACAAAAAATTGATAATTTTTGCCATTAAACGGCGATTATAAACAAACGCATGCTCAAATTTGTATATTTTTTTGGTTTTTCAACATTCACTAACCTCACCAGTGAAGTTATCGCTGAGAAATTGGTGATGGCATTTATGCCCGTCACTTTCGTAATTCGACTGGCCTATTGGGCTGATGAGTGAATATCACTTCTTACTCGGATCTTCGGCACTTCGGCTTAGTACTAGGAGAATTCTACTTGGAGATCTCATCTATGAAACCGACCTTATGGTTGAATACCATGATTTTTTCGTACTTTAGGCCTTATCAAAGAACGTCTGTACATTTGCAGGCAATAATTGTTAACTAATACTACAGTAATAACTTTGCGTTTATATTATTTATTTGAAAATCTTTACTTTTTGCAACTGCACTGAGAGCAGATTAATATTTCCTTTTTTTGCTAGCGGTTAAATAACATTTCTAGATTCTTAGATTTTCCTATTATCTTTAGAACAAACACTGTCATTCAAAATAACTTCGAGGTAGATGGAATTGATGCTTCACTAATATAAATACCCGCTACTATGTATTTGAACAGAAAAGGATAGACTACCATATCTTTGGATACTTAAGCTGACTCCCAGGATCCCAGGACTCAGAAATTTCCTAAATTTAAGGGACACACAGCCGAAGATGAAATAAGTAGCCTTCTTTGTCACTACTATATGCTCATAAGTTTATTTCTCCCACTCAGGTGCAAACAATTGGTCACATTGAACAAGTCTAAAAGTGCGAATTCAACGCTACTTTACCACGTACCCTCGGAACGTCGGTTGCGGAACTGAAGAATACCCTAGGATCCGTGACTCATAACATAGTTTATGACAACATGGGCCTGTATTCTACATCAAACTTGGCGCCCCGAATCGCTAGCCTCACTGCGTAAACTGTGATAAACCGATGGATGGATCAATCTCATGGTCTACCTTTTCACAGATTATCACTAATCTCCAATGAAAGATAATGTTAACTCAAGGAAAAGGAAACGGGCTGGAGACGCTTGTCCCTGTCATCCTATAACACCTCGCCCCTTTTGTAGTCGGGTGATTAGAATATACTCCAGTAACTACATTTTACGTCTAACGTTAAGCCGAACTATTCCCCGAAAGAGACTTCCTGCTAATCCACTTTTTCAGGGCCACTCCTCTTCATCCTCTAGATGCCGTTTTTATTTAGACGAGCCAGTCCTCTCCCGATAGACACGAGTTTTCCGTTTACCGCCATAGAGTGTAAAAAAACCTACGAAATCCATCCAATATAATTTCATCTTTTAATTTTTTACAAGAGGTTACAGGGAAGTGTCATAGCGTCTGGCGTCATAATAAACAATCAGTAGAAAAATGCTCCGACTATATAGCACAAACTTTTTATGAGATTGCATAAAGTAATTTTAAAGACGCATTCATGCCTGTGACAAAGTATGGGAGGCAGGCAATAGAAGGATTGTCAACCAAAACATAGAGGAAATTGAATTTATTTGGAGAATTGAGTGAAAATGAAAATGCAGGAATATGATTAAAGAAAATTCACATCCTGGAAAAGAATCTAAAACAAATAAGTAAAAAAAAACAATTAGCGAAAGAGGAAAGAGAATCCTTTGGATGTGAAAAATAATGCTTTAGAGGAAAGATGAATGTCACTGTGTTACTTGGAGAACCAAAAATAATACTACGAGAAAAAATAAGAGAAGAAAAAAGGCTCGATCAATGAGCGTAAAAGTAAGTAAGTTTATAACAAGTAAGAAAAAGTCTTAGGTAATAGCGAAAGACAAAACAACATCCATTGTATGTGGAAAATATAACTTAGGAGGAAATATGAATGCGACTGCGTTACTTGGAGAACCAAAAGTAGTACTTAGGGAAAAACTAATACGAGGCTCAAATCACTACTGAGCATAAAACTAAGTAAGCCTAAAACAAGCAAGGAAAAGTCTTAGGACATAGGGAAAGACGGAAGAGGATCCGATGGATTTGGATAAAATTGCATTCAGAGGAAATGATGAATGCAACTGCGTTACTTGGAGAACCAACAGTAATTCTAAGGGATAGGCTAAGAGAGGATGAGAGACTCAAATCACTGAGCATAAAACTAACTAAGTATTGACACGTTCACGACGGCATACACCACCGGTTCGTCACGGCCGTCTCTACTCACGGGCGTCGTGCCCCACCGGTTGGTCACGGGAGATTGGCCTCATGGGCGTCGAGTACCACCGATGTCAAACGACTACCAAATTTGAAATGGCAGGCCGGGGCACGCCCGTCCATCAGTAATGATCTATTCATCAGATTTACGCTCCCAAGGAAGGAAGAATTTCAGTTTTTTATTTTTATTGTTTAATATAAGTAAGTAAAAAATTATAACTTTCTTTCTTCATTATGTTGAGAGTCGAGGGCATGTAAGAAGGCTCCATAAAACAGAATTAAAAATCGACATGACTCGGAAAAATATTCTAGTAAACAATTTTCAGCCATGGTTGAACCATTCTCTTTACCACGATCAAATTTATTTAAGAGCATATATGGATATTGCCTAACTCACAGGGGCGGGAAAAAATAGCTGCCATTGAAATATAAAGTGCAAAACATTGTAGAAATACTTATGTAATCTATTAAAATAGATTTTTCTAGATCCTCTTGCTAGTCAAGCTATTTTTTTCTAGCTCATATTGAGAAGGACCTTGTTCATTCTTTCTGCCATTCAGCTGCTCATTTGCTTTCCGCCATTAGTTTTTCAGCTGAGTCCTTTCGTAATTTCCCATCAACAATCTTTTCCCTAAACGTTGACATGTCTATTTTTTCTTATCTTTGTTACAACGATTGAACATTACCCATGAATTCGCAAACCAAGTCCCAAGTAGTATTACTAGTTCAACCTTCTTATGCCGTTTCAGTGACCTTCGAATGGTCGTGTTCTAGTATGCAGACACCTGGTCAGAAAAGTCTACTTTTTTCGCTGTATTAAAACGCATTGAGGATTTTTATCATTTTTTTTACATTCTGCTCACTAAATCAAAAAAAAATATTTTTAAGGCTAGGTTTTGTTTTTATCCTAATAACTGGTCGTATGTCCTGCCATTATTTCTTTCGCCACAATGTCAACTTTTTAAATTTTTAAAAATAATTTTTTAAAAAATAATTTTAAAATTTTTTAATAATTTTTAAGGACGCTGCTGTAAAAACTGTCCACATGTAAAGTCCTACCTTCATGAAGAATTCCTTCAATTAGTGCCAAAAATTCCTGGTGGCCCAGCCTAATATCACTCACTCTTGGAGAATCATTTTTTCCGGCATAAATATTTAGGTTGTAAATGTAAGCCCCAGGCAACAATCTATTCCAAACTTATGAAATTTACCTGGGAGATACGACCAAAAAATTAACCTTCTCCTCCAAGGAATCATGGATTCATCCATTACATCGTATTCATCGGGAATCAAGGTTTCTTTAAAATTGGTAATGAGCAAATGGTATTTTTGCTGGCCTATTTTCAGTTCCTACAGAAAAAAATGTTCTAATATTTCCCACTTCATTGTATTCTTAATTAGGTCACTACGCTGCCAAGGCTTTTTGGACCAGTAAAACCTCATTTTAGGAAGATGGCAAATGCCCATAGCAATGAGAATACCCAAAAACTGCTCCATCATTTCATCACGTGTCTGACTACTTACGCATCATTGATCGCTCGTTGAGTGTTTGAGATGCGATGAACTGTCTGGCGTATCTGTATCTTTCACTATGAGTCATTACTACCCCATTCACGAAATATTTGTAGAAACTCACCTGCTCCACGAAATCTAAATTCACCTGAAACCCATAATCTTTTACTGTAAGGGAATTCCTGAACGCAAATGGTGCAATTTCTCCACAGGTTGAATTGCCTTTGCCTGGTATCTGCGACACGATCCCCTGCATTCAGTACTTTCTCTATTTCCTCTTTTTCGAACAATATTATATCACTACCTTCCTCTGAATCAGAAGGTATATAAATATCATCTGAATCAAAAAAAATCGGACACTAAAATCTCCGATTCTGCCATGGGGTCCGCTAGAGTGGCCAATTTAGTTTCACAGATCACAATGTAACTCAAACGAATACCATGAAAACAATGACTGAACAGCAAACAGCAAACATTCCTACCCACCAAAATTACTTAAATGGCCTGTTTTATCGCAATAAATGAAACCAACGCCCGAAGTACAGTAAGAAATTGGAATTAGACGTTTGTATGTAAAAGCCGCTTCATAGTATTTTCCTACGGTAAGTAAATTCTGCAGCATATATAAATATATACTTATATATGCTGCAGTATATATAACTATATAACAAATATATAAGTGTATAATAAAAAATTATAATGAAAGATGCGTACCTATGATACTAAAAGCAAACTCCCACCGCACAATCAAACCTTTTTAAGAAAGCGGAAGGACCAGCAGAAGAGGGGGAAGGCCCTCGAAAGAAGCGGTCATAAAAAGGTCTCATACGTAAAATAAAAATGTTCTGATGTAGAGTTTTCGAAAAATAATACATAAATAATGACGATATAAATATTAGTAATAAGTAACTTCATATAAACAATATAATCGGCAAAGAGTTTATTTCGGCGGTAAGAAAAAAATATCACGGCACAGAACGCTTTGGAAATACTTCTAACGAAATAATTACTGGATGCCACAGGTCAATATTAATATAATAATGATAAAATGTCTTTTTAATGGGGCGAGATTGAGACTAGATAGTTCTTTCTTACAACTAACTCCTTGCCACAAACATAATGTTACATGAAAATGAAATATTTTACAAAAAAGTTTAAAGAAATATTTTACAAACTAAAATAATAAAACAGGATATACATTATGCTATACTTACTAACCGTGTAGAAAAGTATTTACATATGCGTGCAATATTATAAAAACGTAGGAATAATTGAATGATGATATTGACGAAAAAACCCGATGCAGGAAAACACCCACACAAGAAGGGGGGTGTGAAAAAAAAGCGAAAACCTACCAATAGAAAAGCTACTATGTGTACTAATGATTTTGTAAATTAATATAGAAACGTACATACACATAAATATATTCACACATATACAAGATTACATACCGATGTAATAAAAATAATATATTGTAATAATAATGATACATATGTACAAACATACCCTGCTATATAGCAAAAAAATATGAATATAAAATTTTAAATAATAATAATAAAATAACAAAGATAAAAAAGATATACAGACATACATATATAAACACAACAATACACACAACAATGCAGACAACCATACAAACAACGATACACACAACGCTACAACCATTCAACCGACCATATACACAGCAATACACACACACCATTCACCATACGTGTTGTACATATTTACATTTATAACTTTGTACAATATACCAGTACATAGAATTAACCATTCAGTATGATGAACATATATGTACCAAAAATAATAAATAAATAATAAGGTTAATGTTGGAATATACTTTATTAAAAATATATAAACAAATATAATGCATTAAACAATAGCATTACGTAATAAAATCGTAAAAAAAATTCGTATATACGTAAAAAAAATTAGAATAAACTAATTTAGTCAAATACTGTGAGAGCTTGTGAGTGTTGGTGAGTTCAAATGTGAGGTCGATATTCACTTTAATATATGTTGTTTGATTGAAAACTACGTCATCCAGATTGCTTCAAGGTAAGTAGTGTCATGTGAAGAGCCCGTTTGAATGAAGTCAAGGAAGGCGCATTCTCGATACTTAGTTTCTGGTTATTCCACTCCCGACAGGCGGTGACCGTAAACGATTTGTTATATATTTCTGTTCGGTGTTTCGGGGTAACAAGTCTATGATTCTCTCTAGTATTGATTTTGTGTATTTTTTCGAGACTCTTAAAATCATTATTCATTCATTCTCATCATTATAAGAGAATATTACGCTTCTGAAGACGAACGCCACAAATCGCCATTACGCTCCAGAAAACGGACGTTAAAAATCGCCTCCATCGCGAACGTGTTAAAATAAATAAGATAAAGTCTTAGGGAAAGGGCGAAAGACGGAAGAGGATCCAATGGATTTGGAAAATAATGCTTAAGAGTACAGGTGAATGTGACTGTTACTTGGAGAACCAAAAGTATTACAAAAGAATATACTAAGCGAGGATAAGCGCCTTAAATCACTGAGCATAATCTTGATTGCTATATTAAAAAGCCATCACGATATCGCTGGAGTACATTAAGTAGAAATAAAGGAGATTCAAGGAATGACATTCCATTAACTATTTTATTAAAATAAAAATATTATGAACATGTTTAAAGTAAAGTTACGGAATATGTATTGATTTTCAGTGAATTCATTCTACAGCGACTTATTGCTAACTTTCATGCAATTTGAGAATATTTTGAAATTCATCCAATTTTTTGAGTAAACTAGAGTGGAAATAGATGGTACAAAATTGGCGGTTTCTCTGCCATCATTCTCAAGATATGGGTATATTCTGGACCGGCCTAGAATACCGAGCATAATGGACGGAGCCTTAATTTTTAAGGAATGGAATTAAGTTTAAACACAATTCTCCTAATCAACAAAGTATTGATAATATCCGAAAATGGCAGAGTTTTGGATGAAACTAAAATGAGAGTCTCTCCAGCCTTAATAGAAAATACACGACGTCGATATTTTTCAAAAAGCAGTAGACCTTTACTTTCGATAATAAGGGAAATACTGAAAAATAAAGATTATGTCATGTAGATAAGGAAACTAGAAACAAATTTCCTGAAAAAAAAACAGGAGACGATAGGGCCAAATACACTTTATGTCATCCATAATCACTATCAAAACAAAACCAAAGTCATTAACGTAAAAATTTTAACTCGACGTATCTCAATATAATTTGTAATTCTTTACGCATACACTTATTCTCTTGTTAGTTACCCTGGATCCCAAAGTTCTTAGACGCTAGGTTAGCTCAGATACCATACTGTTCCTGCACCGGCTGTTCTGCCGTGACGTCACTGACGGAGCACGCTTACATAGCCTATACTAGTTCCACTCCGAGCTACGCCACTAAGCTCAGCGTAGTTTTCAGCACGAAAAATGATTGGAGGACCCGAGGCGCTTCAAACACCTTGAGCTACAAATCAGACAGCGATTTTCTTGGCTCGACAATTTCGAGAATAACCTCAAGCTATACAAAGGAAGGAACTGGCCCACTTACACTGATACAGGAATATTCACACGGCGTTAATACTAGGTGAAATCTCTACTGTCACTTAACAAACTGAACTTAAGATTGATGCATGTTTTTTTTCATTTCAACCCTCTTGATTCAGGCAAATACGGGTCAAAGAATATTACTGCTCAAAATGGAAACCTGACCCTCTGAGGTCATACATCCAACTACCTCCAACGTTAACACTCACCCGTCATTTTCAGCCATGCCTCAGCAGGCGCACTGGATTTTTCCGGCGGGACGGAACGTTTAATGACTCAAGTTCAGCAAAGATTTGTTCAGACACAAAGCGGAATCACGGGATCAACTTCCGACAAACACTTCACCCAACAAGAAGGCAGGAGGAGGAGGACAACTGCCGACAGGAAATTGTTCAGCCACGAGGGTGAGATATCGGGAGGGATGGGATGGAAGGTTCGTCACCGGGGGAAGGAATATAATTATGTAAAATGGCGAAGAGAACACCACAGCACAAGAGCGGCGGGAATCGCAGGGAGCGCTCCGGAGAAGCAATCACTAGACGTTCACGGCAAAAGTGCAGTAAGGCGAGTGAATGGCAGGGAAATATCGGTTGGGAAAGAGATGGAGAGGGGCGGGTCATTGGAAGGGGTGGATGAGTGGTAGGGGATGTATTCGTGAGGAGGGGTGAATCAGGGGAGAGGGTTGAGTCGGTGGAGAGGGGAGGATCTTCGTGGAGAGGGGTGATTCTGTGCAGGGGGGTGGAGGCCGCCTCGGCCCCCACGCATCCCCACCCGACCTCCCCTCCATTAAACCACCCCCCACGCGACTCGGCGATTTGTGGAGAGCAGGATTTCTCTCCCACCCCACACGACACCTCCCCCCATCCACTCGGGGCCTTAGGGCCAACACGGGAGGAAAAGGGGATTCAGGAGTCGGCGAGGAGTAGACACCTGTGGGGCTTCTTCTCGTGGACGCGGCCGTAGGTGGATGTTCGGGGCCTTCGAATGACTCCCACCCGTCCCCCTTGCATACTCTTCTCCCCCTCGTGGAAAATTCTTTGCCCTGTCCTCAACCTCCCGTCGGCGCACGAGGAAGTCCCTTCGCTTCGCTGATTCGGTGTGGGCCTGGCACCCCCTCCCCTCTATGTAGGAAGCGTCTCCTCCAGCTACAAATTAGACCGCTCCCCCAAACACCCAACAACCCCTTCACTCTCCCGATTCGGCCGGACCGTCACTCCTCGATCCCCCACCCCTCCCCTCTCTCCTGCAAGCGAGAGAGAGAGAGAGAGAGAGAAAGAGTCGGCGAGGAGTGAGGAGAGAGAGAGGAGAGTCCTCAAATCGCGGAATAACTCCGCGTTCAAGCCGTAAAGGGACGGGGTGGAAGAACGCAACTCCCCCAGCGTCCGGGTCAGCCGAGGCGGGCCCACCCGACGGGGAGACTGCGCTTCTGCGGCTTCCCCATGGTCGA
>WURS02457353.1:0-13802 GCA_011762765.2 Rhinocypha anisoptera | reverse complement strand
TCACCTCTATGTTAGAGGCTGATGCGGGTAATACTTCTAAGATGGAAAGGGAAAAGCAGCGGTCAAAAGGGAGGTCACGGGATGCACAGTGTGCTGGTATTGGAAGGGATGAGAAGGAAGCTGATCTGGTGGGAAAATGATGGTTGTTGATGCGGATAGAAAGAGAAGGGGTTCATTCGCCAATGTAGAAGGCGGGACAGAATTTACATGAGATACGGTAAATGACGTTTTTACTTAGGCAACTGGCTTGTGGGTGGGGTGGACAAGACCTAAGGGGATGAGGTAGGGGTGGGGCAGATTGTAAAAGGGGGCAGGTTTTGCAACGGGGTCGGTGGCATGTTGCAGGATACGGGAGGGAAGGGTTTTTGAAATCCCGTGACAGGGGGTTGGTAGATTTGAAAATGTTTTTTAGGTTGGCGGGACGTCTATAGGTGACGCTGGGACATTTGGGGAGCAGGGAAGAGGAAATGTTGCTATTGTTTAGAATGGGGTAGAGTTCTTTTGAAAAGGAAGAAGAGCTGAAGAAGAACTCTGAAGAAGAGCTGTTGCTCGAAATATCAAAATGTGAGTGTTTCGTCTTTTATTTAAAAATATATAATATGTAGAAGATAGACAGGAGACGGACAGGAACACACAGAGAAAGAACGGCACTGTTAAAACTTACACAATATTTCGAGCATTTCAGCCCGTTTTCAATTCCAAGGTATATGTATATATATATACATAGTTATATGGATGGAGAGTTACAGTCATATTTATGTACATATTAGTATATGTAAAGCTGCAATTTCACTCACTCATTGGCACAAATTCCCGGGCACTTTTACTGAAGCTATCGGTTTCAGATTTTTCCGTGTATTGTAAGTTTCATTCACTTTTAAATATATTAAAAATGGGGATGGAAGTTTCGGACTAACCAACTAAAGTAGTTGAAGAAGAAGACTACCTAACTTTGCTGAAGAAATATACTTTTACCGATTTTTATTTGTAACTCGCTCTAAAAATTGAAGAAAATTCTTTAAAACACATTTTCTTTTTTATCGGGTTGCTGTGGAAGCCGGATTCCGGTTCTCGGTGACTTAAGGCACTTAAGAATGAGTAAATGGATTTCCCATTGATTTTATTGCCCTTTGTATCCATTAATAGTCCTGCATATTTTAACTCTAGGAAAATTATTAGTTCTTTCTCGGTAATAACTTTAAAATAATTATGTAATTTATTAGCTATGACGCTGTATTCCCTATACCGCATCCAAGCATGTTTTTTCTTTGCTAACTTAAAGGAGCAAGAGTAGACTCCTTATTTTTTTCGTTTTGATGTGTGTATTGTTTTTGCATAACATGGTAACCCCCCCAACCCGCCATTCACTAGTACAAATATATAAATGCCCCTATGAATAATTTATGATTTAATAAGAATATAGGATAAAAGCATCACTTATTACTTTTATAAGACGCTGTTTCGAGCAGAATTTTGTAGAAGTCATCATACTGGGGGTAAGGGAACCAACTCTGTAGATTCCAAGTGAATTTATATTTGACACAACGACATGGTTTCATAGCAGGGCTACATCATCAGGTGAATGCAGCTCTGCTACGCAACCATGGCCGTGTTGAATAAAACTTAATGTGTAAACTGCTGAGTTTATTCTTTTACTCATTATTAATATTAATTTTTCTTGCAGAGGTAAAATGTAATTATTAAGTTACCTATTATTTTCGTGAAATGAAAGGTAATGAGATGTATTCGCCTGTAATAAATGTATATAACTAATTTAGGTATCGTAATACTACTTCAATTATTCACTTTTTTTAACTCCGCTTTATTTCTCTGTTTAAGGAATTATTTTTTTTCATCCCAATGTCTACTAGTTTTTAAATAATAATTAAATATATTTTTCACTGCTGTTTATTACTAGTTTAAATATTGCTATACTTTCCTATTCCTAATTATTAGGATTCCAATCCCTAAAGCGATTCGGTCTTTAAGAAGCACGACCCTTATATAAGCATAGCTTTCTTTTCAAAGAAGTAAGTTCTAACCGACCTACCCTTCACACGAGAATTCTTCCGACCTTTCCTTATCCAGACGATTTCGCCATTCCTTTAATTCTTTTTCTTCGTATCCTCCAACCGAGAGTGCGAGAACACTTCATCCTCATTTACGCCGCCGTGACGTACCTTATCTCCGTGACGTACCTTATCCCTTCAGCGAGAAATAAAAGCGCCCATTTTCCTGAAGCTATCACCGACAATTGTGCAAAATTAACTCAAAGGGAAGGCACGCAAATGCGGCGGACGAAGCGCCGTCCGGTCCGCCGCCGCCTCCCCCGCCGACTTGGAGTGTCCGATGCCCGATGATTCTGCCAGTTAGCATAAGAATTCCTGGCATTCCAAGTTTAGTGTCCGCCACCCTACCATCAGTTCTGCTTTCTGCATTACTCCGAGATCTCGATCCGCCATGACTCCTCTCGACAAATCCGCCGAAGTGGGATTTGCTCGGGACGGCCCAATGGGACTTCGGAGACTCTCCCATCGAAGACGGGAAGCGGAAACTGCCACTAGGGATGCAACAGAATGGTAGTTTAATATCTTATATTGAGTAATTTTACTCTTGACTGGTGCCACAATTTCTATGTAAAAGAATTTTCTGTTTCATTTATATTTTGTGTGAATAAATTCGCTTTTTAAAAAAATGTTTAATCTGTCCGGATTTAAGTGCCGCACCCTGTAATTGTTTCGTATTTCTCAACTGACTTCATTGCTATGTGGAAATAAGTGGGGATCTTTCACCTAGACGCACCGTTTTTTTATCATTCGCATACATTCATCTTTTTAAAACGTTATGTGTGTCAGAATATAATAACGGACTTTTACTAGAAATAATATCCAGGAAAAGAGGTAACCTAATGTTCGGTATAGTGGCAGTATTTTTGTTTATAGGGTGCTTCGACGGCTATGGTCATTTCGCACCTCTTCTCAGAAAAACCCATCTTGACAAAGACAATATACATGTCCTGGGCGGGATTCGAACCCGCGACCTTTGGGTTAGCCGGCGAGCACGATACCCACCAGGCTAACCCGGTCGGCCGGTCGTTTGGTTTAACATTCTAATCCATCACATGAAGCCCCCTTTGAATAAAGAACAATGTCAATTTTCACATTATACCATTGCGTATACGACCGACGTCATCGCATCATTAGGTCGTATTTATAATAAAGGTGTGAAAAGTTAGAGTTCATAATTCAAGTGTTCATAAATTTTCACATTTTTGAGCGTGAGGCTATCGATTTCATCACATGATCGACCGTATTTCATCACGCCCTTTTTTGTGATAAAAAGCACTTAATGTTCCGTCATTGGGAACGTAACTTATTGCCTGCGTAATATGGACAAATTGCATTCATACATATCGTTTCCAAAGGTGAAGGTGGTAGTTGAATCTAGCTGGAAAAGTGGTTAACCTTGTGGTAAATTAGAATCCACGGTATGAAGACGAAACCGTTAACTAAATCTCATGTACAATGTGCGGAGACTTTACCTTCCACCCACTTAAATTTTTTCACATTACAATTTTATCATATTTTCTTCCGATTCCCCACTATAACGAGGATAAAAAAATTATTTTTTTTTCTTATTTTCGTCCCATATGTTCTTGAATACGGATTATCTCTGACGTTCGCACACGAGAGAAACTTAGGAACTGTTTTCGCGTAACTCTCATAAAGTCATCATCAGTTTAGATACCTAGATCAGGAGTGTTTCCAAATCGACACCACATTCCAGGAACGGCGTAAAAACATTAAGTACTCGCCTACCGTAGCCTCAGCCGTGACGAAAGTTGACGTAAGCGTGCCTTCCTGTTTACTTGTTGATGTTTGTCAACGCTGGCATTGTTGCTCGTGACCAGCGCAGTCGGAAGGGAATCAGCACATTTTGGTATGTTGGGGTCTTGGAGATCGATGCGCTTACGCCACAGAAAACCTCCCTTGCTATTAGCACCGAAATTCAGTCATTGTAACACAAACTTCCCTCCATCCTCCCCCTCACGCGGAAGCTTCTGGATCGATATTCTGGCACAGGACGAGAATTACTGTCGGCGGCAAGTTTTGTAACAGTTGGTTATGCCCTCGCGAGGATGAAATGAGTTATAATCGCTGGAATGGCACTCAATGAAGAAGTTTAATGCCGGTTTATTGTCGTGAAAGACATTCTCCCGCTCCACCTGAGCCGCACCAGACTATCGCATGTGCAGTGAAAAGAACGCGTTCATGCCTTATCCCTCTGCGGGCTCACGGAAGGGAGGACAATGGCGTTGTTTATACGCCGTCGTGAGAAAAGCTGGCAGGTGGCGCTCCGATCGTAACGGTGGTTTTCGCATTAAAATCTCTCCCTCTCTCTCTCTCTCTCTCTCTCTCTCTCTCTCTCTCTCTCTCTCTCTCTCTCGGAGGTAATTGCACTAGACATTTCAAGAAAATTCAAAAAGATGCACCATGACACATGCTACGAGGTCAAAGAATATAGAGTTCAAAATATTTAATTCTGTTGCCGTGGGAGTATAGAATATGTTTAATTTAATGTTCAGGGCTCGTACCTGGTATTGTTATTATCATGTTGCGTTGTGATGTGAGCATCGAAATAATTTACGTAACAGCGATTATAAATATATGCGCTGAAACACTTGAGAAGATGGCCAATACTTATTTTTACTTTCAAACTTGCAAATATGTAGTCAATTTCAAAGGTACCTACCTCCCCAACTTCCATAAAGGTCGCAAAACCACTTCATTGTCCCCACAGGTAAAGGAGTTAATCACGCGTGAAACTGCGTTGATAATTTAGAAGAGGAAGAGCTCCTGTTTGGACCTTGCCTATTGTGACGAAATTTTTTAGTTGTTTTCATGCATGTTTGCAGTGAGGAGTCTTATATTGTCCCGCATGTTGTGGATGATGTTTTTCTATTTTGTTTTGCATGCGAGTTGCTTCAATCTGAGAGTAATGTGTCTCCTAACATTTGAATTTGGGAGTGCATGTGAAAGTTTGGTGGTGGCTCACCACTCGCCCTAGAAGCGGCTCGAAGGGTAATATGTAGAAGTCGTTTCATTCTCATGTATTTTCGCTTGTAATTGAAATATTTGCATGTTATTAGTTTCTCTGCATGTGAACTATAACTAATATAGTATGTATAACTAATATAGAACTATAACTAATATATATATATATAACTAATAGAGTATGAATGTGGGAATGCATGCCTGGTGATAGCTCATTCACCCCCTTCCACACGCCCTTTCGGCGGCTTACAGCGTAATGCGTAGAAGTAGAAACAATATATAACCCGGGCATGGGGGGTGCGAATTGATGGATCATCAGTGCACAAATTCAAGTGCAACTTTCTTAAATCAAAAGAATTGAGGGAAGAGGAACGATGTCAATTTTTGGACACGCTTCGCATCCCCCTCACCTCCAACCCTATCGTTTTACAATTGCGAAAAATTATAACTCGATCGTTATAAATAATATAATAAATATAAAATAATAAAAATATAAATATAATAAAATTAAAGCTGTTCACTCGATCACCTTGATGAAGATAAATGGTACATTGAAATCTTAATTTCTACCCTTTCCTCCAAAATTCTAATCACGCAATATACATATGCATCTGATGCGTTTAGTTGATTATCCGTAATGGTTAAATCTCCCACGAAGGCTACAAATTAAATGAAATAACTACTGTTTTAAAAAAAGACTACCCTGCTTGTTTCGGTTATCCCAAGTCCAATGTTCAAGTAACACATTATACAATACAATACATTAGCCAGTTACAAGTACAGTTACCACACTCAAGAAATATCAAAATTACGGATTTTCAGGATGTACGATAAAACTAAGATTACTCTCTGTAAATAAGAGACTTGAATGAAATCACTACCCCCGCAGTATAACTGACGTATGTACCAGTGATGAATGCGTTAGCATGAGCAAAATTCCCTTTTCCATCGTTTACGGGGAATTCAAATACTACCTTTAATTTACCCCACTTCACATAGTAATCTGAGTGACAATGGATTCAAATTTTTCCATGCCTGTGGAAAAGTGAGTTGTTCTTCTTATATCATGGATATTATTAACTTCCACAAAGCGAATCTTCAAAGCGTTAAATCATTCAATTTATTAATTTATACTTTCCCCCTTAATTGAAAATTCAATTTTTTATAGCTCAGCACTTTTTTCTAATACTTCGGGTTCATTATCCTCTAAAATTATTGCTAACATTTGCTTCCTTTTTATATACATTCTCTAATATCTCCGTATGTGGTTCTGAAGGCAATGATCGTATTTACACGAGTGAGCATATCAATTAAAGCCTGATAACAATGGTAGGAATGATGGTATTAACATAAAGATTGTAATTCACTTTGAAAAAGCACTGGAGATTAGAATTCAAGAACGTAAGCACCCTTAATACAGTCTCAACAAATCATTTAAAGCGTGGGAATCGAAGTTAATACAGCTGTGGTTTAGTTATGTTTACTGAATGACTTTAGAAAACCCTATTTGATATTAATACATTTAAAATAGAATAGTCCTTTGACATTACATTTAAAAATCGCAAGGCATTTAATCTTTCTAGGACTGGAAAATAACTCTTTTTGCCAAATGAGTACGTAGTCCTTGACACCCCAAAATTATTCACCCTTTTGTGTGGTTTGTTTTTTGGTGAGGGTAGATCTTATATAGTCATAGTCCGACGTAGACGGTGAGAAAATTCACGTATCAGGGTGTGATCACATCACTGAGAATCATCTTTTCTGTTCAGGGCCAGCGCTTATGTCCCATCATCAGATCACATGATGTCGTTGAAATTACCTGAATTAAATATAAGTGGAAAATACATTAATGCCATCGTTTCAATTTCATGAATGTCTACAAGCATAGATAAGTTTAGTTAATTTTAAGCCTGAGACGGTTTCCTAAGTTTAGTTAGTTATTGTGAACATAGTATCATGCTATTAATCTAGTTCTTGAAGAACCATCATCGAGTACTTTACATAGGGCAAATCATCGAAGCTGAAAATTTTAAAGTCACAGCCGAAGTTGAGATCTAATACGTGACACGTACGTCTGTCACGAAGGGCCGAGTTATACCCGAGTTCCACATTGTTTGGTTCATGCAGTATAGTGTCGGTTGAACATAAAATCCCGTCAATTACGTAAATGTTCTTAATCAATGGGGACTTAACTACTCGTAGGCATAACAACAAAATTAATAAAATATTGTCACGAAATAACATGGTTAATGAGAATAAAAATTATAGCAATACTATATTTATTTTGGAAGGCGGGACTCTTCAGACAAGGATGAAACTAGGCTAATACAACCTGGGTGTTCGTCTAGGATTCATCCTAAGGTGGCCGATGATATCCTGCCTGTCACAGATAGCCTCGCACAAGATTAAAAAATCACAACACTGCAATTCCACATAAATAAATAACTTTATTTTCACGGCCTATGTTTCACCACAGGGTGGCATCATCACCGGATATTACCACGCTGTGGTGAAGCCTTGGTCGTGAAAATAAAGTTATTTATTTATGTGGAATCGCAGTGTTGTGATTTTTTAATCCTGTACGATGGAAAAATTCCACCTAGTTACGGCTGAAACCATTTCATGCAGATAGCCTCATATTTTTCAAAGTCTTTGCTTCGCAATCAGAGGTTTGTGTCGAACTCGGGGCAGCGACGTAAAACATTCTCTTCTGTGAAAGGGATACGAGTGGGCCAGGGAGGGAAGGGTTTCATTTACAATCGTATGAAGAGCACGTCCTCCTGTTTCGCCCATCGGAAAGGGACTAAGATGACGCAATCGGTTTTAAATCGGTAAATTTACTTCTTGTTATAATAGTCCACGAATCCCCCCACTGATGCATAAACGTCGTTTCTGAAAGAGTAGGTACAGCGAGGGTTACGTTAGTGAAAAACCCTGCGGTCAACAAAACCGCTGTTATAAAATCACAAAGTATATGAGAAATCGGGGATTAGGTTTCATTTTCCACCATTACTAAAGTAAAACATTGCATAACTTTTTTTAAACTGTAATCATTTTCATTAGTATAAAGACATAAATATTCCCTTTCACTCTTCGATAGTGATCTCTAGTACAATAACCGAAAACCTTGTTGAAAATGTTACACCAAGGTACATTTTCATCTGCGTTAAAATTCTGGAACCAAATGCACTCGATCTGTCTTGCTGTCAAATTGTTTTATAATCAATGAACAAGGATCAGGGTCAGTTTCCCAATATAAACATTTTGTGCATCACATATGCGAACATTCTCCATGAACCTGGAGAGTAATGAATGAATCATGTAAAATAGTGACTTACTTAACGCAATCTTAAGTGATTGGTCAAAACTGCGCATAAGTAAGTGAACCTGCGGTTGAGAAAGATGGGCCGTGGGTAACCCAGGTAGTAGACAAAACTTCGGTTGAAAATGGAAACCTGTGTCTCTAATACCTGCTCGCTGCGAGAAAAATACCTGCTCGTTGATGAGAAAAAATCCGAGGCGGATAAATCCGCATCTACCGTCATCTCATTTCGTTTCCGTCGATTTCCACGCGTGAGGAAATCCATTTGAAGGAAATCGTATTTGCCTAGTTTTGAATGGATACAAGGGAGGATTCAGAACGGGCGACAGCGGACAAGTCCCGGTCAATGAGTTGGAAGATAAGAGCCGAGATGGACTGCAACACAGTCTATAAGAGTCGACGCCAGAGAAAAAGTATTCCTTCGTTCACTCGATCCTTTTTGCAGCACAATAAAACTTCGCTTAACCGTCCCCCGATCGGCCCGTCCCGGTTTTAACCGGCTAGTTCGGAACCCCTTCATATTATGCACCCTCCAGAACTGAACATATCGTGAGAACGCGTCGCCGCGTTATGGTATCATCAGGTGATAATGCCGTAATAACATGAAACGTGGCATTCCAATAAAAATCTGTGGAAGAGTACTACTATTGTGCCCGTGATGAGACCTGTGATTTAATGTGGATTCCGTAAAAATAATAATGTGTTAGATTCACTTAAGATTTTGTTTCAAATGTACAATGACGTTTTTACAGAATCAACAATATTTTTTTAACACCTGAGTTCATAATTTTCCTCTTTTACGTAGGATCTGAATGGATTTCATTGTTAGAAAATACAGAGTTGATCCTAAGAAATAATTGGCGATTTTTAGGAGAATATTACGATATATGTCATAAAAATTATGTAAAGTGAGCTTTGAATAAGTAAGTAAGTAAATAAATAAGTGGATAAACAAGCCTTAGTTATGAAATAATTGACATAAATAAAAATTTTTGACAAATAAAATGTGAAAATAGATCCAAGCTAACCTAAAATTTTTATCTATGCCATTATGGAATTCCATCAAGTGACGGCCTCCTCAGTGAATACGGAATAATTGTTTCCTAATAAAATAACTAACTTTTTTCATTTTCATTTACTCTGAAATGATCGATGCAATTTTTCCCCCTTTTTTAACCGGATTCCCGGATTATCCGTCCGACCTTTCGGCCTCATTTAGGCCAGGTATTTGGGATTTTACTGTATTTCGATGACGAAGTGGCAAAGCTCCCCGCGCCGCACAGTTGTTCTCCGTAATTACTCCGCAGTGAGTTGAAAATACGGCGAAGACTCGGATGAACTCCGACCTGCATCCGTACGTATAAATTGGGAAGAAGCAAGAGTTGGTAAAATCGCCAATTAACAAGGCAATATTACCCGGCGGTATAAGGCTTCAATGACCTTTATCGACTCGTGTTAAAATCTTACTGTTGCTGTCAGATTGACGGGTGCGTTGAATGTGACGCTTGGGCACACGTCTGCTAGTTTCAAAATCAATCCCTTCCGTGAATGTCTTCGACTTCACTCAAGCTTTCTTTGTGATTTTAATACCGAGTACTTTTCCCGTCGTCAAATTTCCTCGCCCCCACCCCAACAATTTCCGACGTTCCGGACGTTCGGAATCCGAGGAAAGTCTGGCTGGCGCCAAAGTTGTTTTTTTTTATCTCCTGACCCTCTTCCCCAGAATACAAACCGTGATGTCAAAATAAAAATTCATGTCGCCACCCTCGGCAGCGGGCGAGTGGAGTTAATAAAACGAGCGGACTCTTGTTTGCGCCCGTTTATTTGCGTGTCCCGCATGCTATCGACTACGACATCCGCAAATATGCGCGCGAAGCTTCAGAAAAATATGACCTCGCAGCAATAAAAGGGCTACACCTCCGATCATGTTAGATCCGTCGCGTCGGTAGAAAAGGTGAATGCCTGCCGGAAAAGGTGACACTCTTTTGTCGGTCGCAAATACTTACGAGCGCCCTCTTCACTCGCATTGTTACGTCACTTCCACAGAGTTAAAATATATACGAATGCTTGTCTCGGTATATTTACAAAATGTTTTCAAATTTAAAATGTTCTCGCTCTCTCTCTCCGACTGCCTTCAAACATTTTGGCTCTGTGGGGCTGTGTTCCGATACTTTTACCCCCGCTGAGTGGGCCTTGCCTGTAGGGCTGCGGAGCCATTGCTTTAAGTGCTAACGATCCTGATTTGAATTTCAAGTGTCGATAGTAGAGTGTGGTTTGCATTCAGCCCAGACTTATTTCTCGCACGCATCGCGTGATGGCGAGTAATGAAAAACCTGTAAAAGCCTCGTGTGGAAGCAACATGTATTTCTGCATGTGTGCATTAGCATCGAGAAGCACGCATGCAGGGCGTGTTAATGTCCGGGTAAGGTGGTAGAAACATCCGTATCCTGGGGAAGTCATTCAATATTTTACCCGCTTCACTGTTGCGTCTTCTACATTGCATATTTTCTCTTTATTTTAAGAGTCACGGAGAGACTGAATGCATTTACTAGTTCATAATTTTTTTCTTGTCGTTAAGCACTATAATAATAAAAGTATTTTTTTGTAAGTTACCCTATTCCAAAATAAATATTTTACAAACATATTAAGAATAGTGAACTGGCTCTTAAAATCAGAACGGTCATTTTCATATTTATTGTATTATGAATAATTTTTGTATGTCAAGATGGATTTATTATTTCTTAGTGCAAAATTTAGTAGGAATAAATACTTATTCGATAACTTATTGGATACGATTACTAAAAAAATTATATAAATCCAAAAAGTTATCCGGGGTTGATACTGCATTTTACCATCATGGGACATTTTTTAAAAACCGTTGAACAAAAATATTGTTGGAGAATATGAAGAATTTTTAAATGCGAATGGAACTGGCTGTAGGGAATTTATTTTCAAAAGTAGATCGATAAAAATATGATTTTTTATTTGAATTGCGCATTTTCGTTGATTAAAATAGATAAAAATGGGTTGACTTAAGAGTCACCAAACGAAACGCGAATGTAATTTTAGATTCTCTTCTGTTCTTCTTGTATATTTTACCAGAAATTATGAGAACTCTTCTTTCAATTGCTGGTTTTAAATGATTTTTTTGGACTTCAGCAGTCTGATCTCAAAGGAAACTCCACTGAAATTCTTTGGTATTGGAATAGTTATTTTTTTCATTATGTTTATGTCATTGGTTACTGTTGTTAATTGGTTGTCAAATTATTAGTATTATTATTAAGTAGTTACAAGTTGACCATCTGGTCAGATGGTAACATAAATTTACATTAATCACAAACTTACAAATTATTGCAACACTTACTTGCAAAAATAACATTTCTTACAAAAATCACATAAATCAAAAGGAAGTTAGGACATAGAAAAGGAAATAATTTTAAGAAGAAAACATACAGCGATACATCGAAAAACGTACATAAAAACAATCCCTTCACAGCCCCCTCAAAATCATTTCAATCATCAAACAAATAATCAAACAAATTATGTAAAAACCTGGAGAGGAATACAATTGTTATGTTATAAGTTTCCTGCATCTCCCCTTAAAAATGTTGATTGTACTAGGAAAGGGCTCAAAAAGCTTTGCAGGTAAGCTGTTCCAATCAGAAATTGATTTATTTAAAAATGAGAATATTTTTGTGTTAATTCTTTGTGGCCGACATTTTATCTAGTGTAGGTGATCATTTTTTCCCTTAAAATTTGGTTTATCCACCTCCTTTGGTAGGTCTGCCCATGCTTTACCTCATTTCAGTATATGAAATATTCCGCATAGCCTGGTTCTTTTCCTTCTCGTTTTTAATGTCTCCCAGCCAAGATATTTGAGCATTTCTGTCACGCTGTCAGCCCTCTTATCTCCGCGCTATCATTCTTTTTCCTATTCAGTCCCCTTCGATTTTTTTAGAGAGCAGATTTTCCGGTTGTAGAACTCTGGGCCGGTATTTTCTTTAATACATTTTGTGGGAACAAAAATATTTAATCCTTCCTGCATTATCTTCCTAAATGCATGCCAAATTTCTTCGACACGTTGACCAATTCTACCCATTCCGAGTACTTATCCCTTAATTAGGACTGGAATCCTTCGCTATCGCCACGTTTGAATTGCCAAATTGTCTTTTACTCTACTCGCCCCTTACTCAATGCCCCTTCCCAGTTAAAATATGCGCACACCGCTGCATGGTCGCTGATTCCCGGAAGGACATCCACTTTCCCCACCCTCATGTTTGGTGTTAAAAGAAAGACGTCGAGGGTGTTTACCCAACGGGTGGGTTTTTCCACCACCTGTACCTCCTCGTTTATGAGCCGCCTAGCAATTTCTTGGGCCAACCCTAATGTGACCACGTCGCCTGACCACTGAACTCTAGGTAGGTTTAAGTCCCCTGCTATGAAGATGTGACCCTCTGGGATTTCAGAGCATAAATCTGCTAACTATTGGACTGCATGCATACCTTCGCTGGGGCTTCTGTAAATGGCAATTATTTTTAAATGTTGACCTCCTTTTCTACCTTTGACGTGAACACACATCATTTCACAATCGCTTTTTACCCATTCTAACATACTTGCTAGATTTTTATTTACATATATGAATATCCCTCCTCCACGACCGTCCCTATCTCTTCTATAAACGATAAAATTTTGGGAAAAGATCTCATTTGACGTAATATGATCACCTAGCCGAGACTCCGGGCCTATCACAATGTCCGGATTGCATGAGTCGACCAAAGTCTCAAATTCCATGATTTTATTCACCTCAGCCACTTAATTCCATTGTTTATTTCGTCGATCCTTTTGCAATATATGTCCCTTCTTCGAGGAATACCAATTATCACAATTTTGGCATTTTTAAACTTATTTTTGGCCGAGGTGGTCAAATCCCACACAAAACCAACAAAACGATCACCCGACTTCACACTTTTTAGATCATTTGTTCCTACATGCATAATAACAATTTTTTCTTCACCTTCACTACTCATGTCACTGATTTTTCTGTCCATTTGCTCCGTTCTTATCCCCGGAAAACACTGCACATTTACACCACCCCTCTCGCCATTACATCCCACCAATCTTATTGCGGAATCTCCGATGATTTTCACTTTTAAATTGGATTCACTTCTCCTATCCGCTCCTCTGCTCGAGTGAACAAAATATATATTGGACTTTTATTTCGTCGTGTAACCCACTACCTTTTCATACTGCATTGTATTGTTTGGACATTCCTCATTGAAAATATTTCCAGGTGGCCTTGAATACACATATCCACGTCTTCAAACTTCCTTTAACGGATCGTCAGAGTCGTAATGTCGTTTTTGTGGGACGCCCGGCGTCATTTCTCTCCCGGTCCGACTCCTTGAAGGAAATCGATACCTGCCCCT
>WURS02457342.1:0-13802 GCA_011762765.2 Rhinocypha anisoptera | reverse complement strand
CACTAATCCCGTCTTTCATCGCCTCCTCTCCTCCCCCGGGATTAAATGCAACGAGGCATCCCTTAGAATGGGGATGAAGACGATGTCGACGGAACACGGAAAGCGGATGAGCACCTGAAAGTCGCGTGAAAATCCTGAACCCGCAACAACAAAGATAATGAGGGAGTATAGGATGGAAGAGAGAAATGAACCGTGATGATAATTTACCTCACGCGCATCCAATTCTACTTAGGCTTGAACTTAAAAAAAAAAATCTATTTCCATATTTCTGCTCCTAGTATGCAAGCCCAAATAAGATGGCACCAATCTCTGCCGTCTAAACCTAGCCTATCATCAAGGAAATTAAGCTGTGTGGAAGTGATATCACTTTATTGAGAAGTAAAAATTACGTACTACGTATTTTTCCACTAAGATTTTTAATCTGGTACAACTAGTTTCAATGCTACGGCGTCATCTTCTCATCATCTTTCAACGCTACGGCGTCAGGAAGAGGACGCCGTAGCGATGAAACTAGTTGTACCAGATTAAAAATCTTAGTGTAAAAATACGTAGTACGTAATTCTTATTTCTCAGAAATGGATTTCCACGGAGTTCTGCCTGAAAATATCGAATAAATCGCTTTATTGATTATCTCAAGGGATCTCAACTTTTTCCCAAGACCACCAACATCAAAAGGAAAAATATTTCTTTATTACCAAAAGACCATATTTTTGTTGATAGCCGGTCTACAATATTATTCTGTTAATTTACGAATTTTGTTACTATTTTTGAGCATTTTGTAAATCATGAAGAACATAAAACTCCTATTTCATACTCCACAACGATAATTTTTTTCCAGTTCTTGAAATAGTACGAGTACCTTTTTGTTGAGAAAGCCTGTACAAGCCTATACTAGCTTTTCAATTCCGCTCCAGATGATCTCCACTAAGTGAACGAAAAAGGCCATAATTAATCTTTATATACTTTGCGGAATTGAAAATTTTATTTATCCTGTGCAACATGAAAGAGTTTCTTAGAGTGGATCCGAAAACTATACTAGCCTATTCATGCTACACGATAGAAATTGCTTCCTAAGGAGGGGGCTGGGTAAGAATTGACGGACTTTCTCCATGTTCGATTCGATTTATCGGTGGAGTCGGAAGTTACACCGATCCGATCCGGAATACACCGATCCGTCAAATTCCACTGTCAGTCATTTTCTAAGAATAATTACCTTTGGCATTAATTCTTAGGGGACACAAATAAAATGTTTCATTGATAATGACTTTGTAATAAGATCGAGTAAATAACGAAAGAATTCAAAGCACGCTAACTCCCTTTTCGTATCGTTCAACGTTAGCATCGATTAGGTAAATTTAAGTGAATTTTATTTTAATAATTTAAGCTTATATTTTTTTCTGATACCTAATCTGTTTAATTTTGAATCGAAATTTATTCACATAACGATATGAAAAACCATACATATTAGGGTACACATCTTTATCACGTACAAATGACACATTAATCTGAAAATTAGAGCACACAACAATCATTGAAGCATGTGAAAGTTATTTTTTGAAAATGGCTATTAATCCAGTCACTTTCTAGATCGTAAAGTTAGTAATTAAGAGAGGAATGAGCTACCAGGAACATAATTATTGGGCTGGCGTTAAGGAAAAAAACATTATCCGTGTGGTGAAATGAACACCTCTTTCTAGCCTATTTTCTAGTCTTCTACATAAATTCATTTTAAACCTATATAATTGTTTTCACGGTAATAAACCTAATAGCCTTGGTAAAATCGTCCTTTGCATGTCTTTTAATGTTCTCTCGTCACGGTGTTCTGGTATATGTCTGAAGTAAATTAATAAAAAACTCCATTTCAATAAGTATTCGCCTGAAAATACCCTAGTATTCACCTTTTGGGAGAAAAACGTAATCTTCATGTCTGACAAATACGACGGGCCATACACAATATCAAACACATTCGCATTCAAGACAAGAACTCGATTGTCACATTGCGAGCGGAAGGGATGGAAGGTAGTTGTTGTTCAGAGGAACCAGTCACCAAGCAAACAAGAGTCCGAAATAATATGTTGAGGTAGCCCTTCCTTTTATCTCCATTTTGGAATATTTAACTCACAGTTCGACACTTAAGTAACAATTAATTTGCAGAGTACGTCGAAGAGAATTTGGGTAAAATGTTGGCTGCGCACATTGGGAAAACATTCCGGTATGAATATTTCATTCCGGTGCAACAGTTCCGGAATGAAATTACTACGAAAAATAGCTTACATCCACTACGTACTTAAAATTACGAAAAACCCATCTTTTTTATATTTTTTTAAGGAATCCACAGAGTTGTCACACCAAAGTTTGTTCCACCGCCTTTCATTCAACTTATGCGAAACTTTGTACCGTTGAGCAATTGTTTTAATGTAGTTTCCCTTCCGTTCACACGTGACTTGGAATGCCATGCGATTCCTTCATATAATAATCAGTGTTCTAATTTTATCAGTCATATAAAATACCTTGTTAAACATAAACTAATGACTTGTGGAGCGAATTCGCCACAGTCACCGAACAATCCCCCTCCGTCATCTAGATGTGTTTTCATCTAATCTATTACTCATCTCCTCATATGCGTCTCCGGTTTCCGCCGACACGTCACGTACTCCCGATGGACTAAATTTATTGTTTACATTGAGCATAAGAACATAACTTAAGGACGTAACTTAAACATAGGTTAAGCTCTAAATCTTTTGTAGTTTCCAATGGCCAATGTCTACTAAGTTCAACCAATGAGATAACGTCATTCATTTTCTAAGTTGACCGATGAGAATGTTTCTAATTTTCCTTGTTTTGTCTATTATCAGACACTGACGGGAATAATTGCGGTGAAGCTCGGAATTGAGTTGCGAAAGTAATTTTCATTTTTTCACTAAATCAATTAACACGGACTCCATGTTTTATTTCAGGTTTGCTTATGTTAGTATTTCACTTTCTGCCCACGGATGGAGTCAGTGTGCATTCCACGAACGCTTGTGATTGGATAATTTAAGAACTAACTCTCCGTCGTGATTGGGCAACTTAAGGAATAACGTAAAAGATGAACATGGGCCATGTTATGTTAAGTTCTCAAGTTATGTTAAGGGGTATTGTGTGAACGGTCTCGCTCCCACGCAAATGCTCAACTCTTAATCTCTTAAGTTAAGTTCTTACGTCATGTTCTTATATTCAATGTGAACCGGCCTTAACTCACAATATTCACAAAATATCACGTGTTCGCCACTTCGTGAGGTTCAGGGGCGAAAAAGTATAAATTAGGAAAGGAGCAGCATATCGCCCGTGGGACAGCCGGACACGACCTGAATTTACTACCAACCGGCGCACGAGCGATCTTAAAGAGAGATTTTTCTCCTTCCCCCGTACTTTTTACAAGCCCTTCCCACAAACCGCCCTCCTCCAGCCATAATTTCCGCCTCCTCCAATTCTCATTTCCATCTCTGCCGCCCTCAATCCCTCAACGGGGAGCATACATACACGAACACGCGCACACACATCTTCCCTTTACTAATCTCTTTTCTATATCCGACGTCTTTAGTGGAGGGCAAAGAAGAATGGAAAAAACTGCTATTACGAAACCGGGCACCATGGATATCTCTCCACCGCCACGGCGATCCTCCCGACACAAACAACCCCCACGCGTCCGAGGTTGCAAAAAGAAACCTCAAGATTCAAAAACCACTTCCCCCACTCCACGACTGATGGGCGTAGGCTGTATAGAAATGAAATCTGATTCGGAAATAAATTATGGATTAATTGTGGAATTACTTCTTCAGACGGAGAGGAGGATTGGAATAAATTACGGCACCATTGCGTTACGTCACACGACTGAAGCATTTGGAAATGAACATGGCTGAATAATGAATGGGCAACGAGACTTGCATTGCAGTGCAGGGGCTGCAATTAAAACGGCGTGACATGTTTGAACAGCATTGTTCTTTCTCAATCTTTTTCGCAGTTGCTTCAGGTCAGTTCGTCATTACTAGGTCCATATAGACAGAATGTAATATTTGATCTCAATCTCGTCCCAGTAAGGTAATATTAATTCGATTTATTTATCTAAGTCTATTTTAAGTCTTTTTTCGATATCTGTTTTGTCTGAATCGCGAAACTGGTAGTAGTATTTTAATTTTTAGGGTGCTTCGACGGCTATGGACATTTCGTATGTAACGTCAGAAATATTTGTACCATTCCCCTCCTCGGGAGTAAACCAAGACACCGCAGTATACTTGCAAATTTTCGTCTTTAATCTCTCATTTCTCACTTCACAATCCCCACACTTCGCACTCAACAGTCCCCGCTATTCCTACACGACAATACCCGCTCTTTCCCTTACTCAAACACCACACAAAAACTCTCCAGCAACCAACCATCCAAAATTATACTCCACATTAACAACAATGAAACAAATGGCCAGCAACATACCAGACATTACACGTGCCTCTTCAACTCATAGAAAAAAACAACTTAGGCAAACACATTAACCATAGGCGTTGATCGAAAAATCAATATTGGTTTTACTCGAAGACTCTCAAACTCTATGTATATTGGTCTCAATATTGGTCTTACTCGAACACTCTTTACTCGAGTCTTACAATCTGAATAAGAGAAATTCTAGAATTTATGATAAAAGTCAACTCGCTCACTCAACTTATGTTATTCATGGAATAAGTCATTAAGGCACTCAGGTAATCACTACCCTGACACGTTCCCTTCACGCCTATAAGTGGAAAACATATCTCTATTGTATAATGGAGTCGTAAATATATTCAAGTTAGAATGCAACCTGTTTATGCCATGGAGATAACGAAAATGATTAATTACAGTGATAAGACCATTATAAAATTACGTTTTATTAACAAGTAGACTGAATAGAACCTGAATAGAGTGCTTCAAGCAGCCGAAAAAAGAGAATATAATGAAAAAACATACACAAAAGAAGAGTGAAAATAACAACGGAGAACTAATACATCTGAGGAGTGGCTGGATGACACCTATTTTAGAGGTCCAAATTAGGAAATATCCATAGAGATAGACCGTGAATGGTGTACGAGAAGCAGGTCCTGGAGAATGTACAATTTAATAAATATGAATGCGTTCCGGGATAGTGTGGAAACCAATCTTTGATATGAAAAACAATACGATGACAGAAGTTTCAGAAAGGGTTGGCATGTAGTATCTTCAACATTCACGTCTATATTCTAAAATAATATCCCAAGAGTCCCCAGTACCCGGAGGCCTTTTTTTAAAAAGCATTCTGAACCAAAAAGTTGTAAGCAATATGTTTTCTAGAAAACGCGTAAAAGACTCACAGCCCGGAGTCATCTGAAAGAAGATAAAAAAAATAAAAGTTCCACTCTCCTCGCAGCTTCATTTATTTTTCGGCCTAAAAGAAGCGAGAAGTGCTGTAGCAGAAGGTGTTGCCTCACGTGCTTTTGCGGAAAATGTCATCAACATTTATAACACTTTTAAAAGTCTCCTATCAGAATCATCACAGTCCTAATTAAAGCGAATGTCGTTACTAATGACACTGAAGTAAACTATTCCAAAGTCTAGTGCATACTTTTATATATATAACAACCGCTTATGTTTCTTACCTGTTTGCGAAATAAGGTACAAAAAAGGCTGTGGAATTAAATTTGTGATAACATCCGAGTGTTTATACTCAGACTACGATTACATGATACAGAACAGGAAAAAGGGGAAAAAAACCGAGTTTACTTCGCGTTTGATAGATTCAATCTTCCTTCAACGATAGAGGATATGGTATTGAGCTATAAGCCGTGATTAATGATATCCCGGTACAGAATATTACATATACATATAAAAGATACACTACAAACCGCCGCATGGGTATTGGCAGGGGGTTAAATTAAGCCAGGCATTCTTCTACCTATCTGCAAGGCGCCGCAAGGGCCTGTGGCAGGCATTCACACTTAACGTGCGCACATACACATAATTCTTTACTAGACTTTAATTATTTCGTGGACAAATAATATAAATATGTGGTTATTACTAACAATTGTTTTAGCAAAATGTACAAAACCCAGGATATAACAAAAATTGATTTATCACCAAGGGGTAGTATAAAATTTAATGTTAAAAAATATTATACATTTCATGGGAAGATAAATTTGGAAGTGATAGTACCAGTAATATTAAATGAGTTACCTAAAAATTTGAAAATGCTAAACAAACAAAGGGAGGTGAAAAGTGAAATAAAAAGATGGTTGTTGGAAAGTTAATGATGTACGTATAGATGTGAAAAGTAAAAATTGTGAAGCTGATGTACTGACACAGATGTATCAGTGTATTCTATGGTATAGGGTCATGTGTAATGTTGGAACATTGATTGGCTATAGATGGCACTAGCTGACAAGCCGTATAACGCGATTTAGTTGGATCTAGATCTATATGTTTCCGATCCGAAATGGGCCTAAGTGCATAGGAGGTGAAGATGAAAAATTATACACTGTCAGAATGATTTTTATTGCAATCAGTTGGAAGAGTAATTAAGTGTATTAAGCTTTTATGACATTACCTTGTAAATAAGGCATTTTAAATACATTTTTAGTTATTTGCAAATATATATAGCGATATATGTTTACTGTGTAAAGCACACAGGAATAGTTTTAACTAAGAAAAAATAACTTCCAGGTCAAACTTTTAAAGGTTTATTAATTTTTTATTCGTTTGGGAAAAATAAAAACGATGGCACACTATTTATGTTGCATGCAATATAAATAAGACAGATATAGAGAATGAAATGGACGCTATTTATCCTGCACAGGACGATAACTAGCGCGTATCCCTGTTAGCGTATTATGCAGGTAACCAAACGACTTAAGCACACCATTCCCGAATTAGTAGATTTTTAATTAAACATTGGAGGCCATTGCGTTAAAGTTATTGCACTCGTGATAAAAGTGTATTTCATGTGTACAAATTAGAATGCATGCACGATTTAAATTCGTGCCCTTCCGCAAGAACTAGCGGCGATTTGCAGAATATATCATGGATGTAAACGTAGATGGTAAGTATAAACGCCAGCGATGAAAAGTTAAAGAAAACGTGAATAAAGGTCATTGAATATCGATCGGCAATAACAAAGGCCAATCTCGGACACCTCTGCCCAACTTCAAAATTGCATTTCTGTGAGAGTATTTAGAGGCACACTTAACTGAGGGTAGAAGGAAGTCTCAAAGTTAGTTATGACTTTAAAAAAAATGAAAAGTGATGATTATAATATAGTAATAAATAAAATACCCTCCTTGTTAAATTTTTACGACCATAGAATGGAAGATATGGAATGAATGGAATCTTTCACATAATTCATTATGAGAATGCGAGTAAAAAATCCTAATGTCAAAGGAAGAGCACGTAAAAATTGCCAAAGATGTCGTAAATAAAGGATACGTACATGACCGATGTTTTAAGGGATCCTTTTCTTCCAGCCTTTGTGCACTCAGCATCAAAAGTAACTCACAAAGACCTAATGTGAAGCAAAATATCAAGAAATGGGATATTTAATCTGACCCAACGCAGAAGATCAAACTATATTCCAAGTTATGACTGGTTTAAGTAATGAGTGCAATAAAGAATTAATCTAAGAAAATATATACTCTATTAAGATTTTGCAGTAAAATGCACGAATTATCACATATTTTAACTTAGATCAGACGGAATCGAGTTGGAAACTTGGGATATATTGTTGGGAACTTAGGAAAATCAGAGTACCTAAGAGTAACCCTTAACTTTAATATTTCATGAGGCACACACATACGAACTACATGAAGGGAATTTGGGCTCAAAAGATGTGTAATTAGAAGGTAAAAAGAAGATTCTCGCATTGTTTAGGCAGTACTCGGAGAGCTAGACATATATTTCGGATCTCACGGACAAAGAGTTAAGTAATTAGAAATACTACAAAGAAAAACTGCTATGCACGTATTTGTGAAAAGCTTGTAAGAATAGTGCAAAGGAGTTTTATGGTAAGAGGATTTAGATTAGCGAAGAGTTTAAACTAGATTTGGGCTATTAGATAGAAATAGATTCGTTGAATTTTTTTCTGACACAAGGGGAATTATTACCTCAAACATTTGAAGAATGAATGACCCAGACAAAGTAAGAGAAGTATACGCCACCACTGATAAGTTTACGGCAATCATTCGTATCACAAAAAAATGGCGATCAAGTCGCAAAACATAAAAATACCTGTTACACTGAGTAAACCTGTCTCAACTCACACTATTACTTAATACACAAGATTATAAAAGTATGAAGGTCTAAATACTCCATGGTATACTAGATTGAAGCATCTTGCGAATAAAGCTGATATAAAGTATTTTCGAAAATTATTTTTTTACTTTTTGTTTTGTTTTTGACAACATTCAATACAGCATACAATACAGCCATTCCGAGAATTGGAAAAATTACATTATCAAGACATTCGTCGAAGTTTCCTTTCGTACGTCTTAACTAACACGAGAAAACCAAGTTTATATCAGATTTAAAACAATATACAAATTATCTATCTGTTACCGATTTTCCCTTTATATTTTTAGGGTTAAAATTGTTATTCTTATCCCTACTTACTTAATGTAAAAATTTTACATTGCATACATTGAAGTAACTGGTCGTATGATAAAGTCCTCAGGAGTGTACTTTATCTCTGAAATAACTTACTGTCACGGAATTCCTCGGCAACAAATAAGGTATTGTATGTGTATTCATAGCATTATATTTCACAAGTTTAGAGAGCAAAGTGCGATAAAGCAAAGTTTCCCAGCAGGCCAGGAAAGCAGGAGTAGCAACTGTCCCTCTCCGAAGTTTCAACAGGCACACCACCTCTCCTCTCCAGTTCCTCTCCAGTGTGCTTATTTTCCAGGAATTATGCTATCAGAAAAACAATCTTATTTGTCATTCCCTTGCTTATCCTTTCTGTCTCTTTGAGAACCCAATTTTATTGGATCAGCACATTCCGCCCATAAGGAAATGGGATCCTCCTCAAACGATTTCCCTCAAAAATGTGTCTACACTCCAGAAATCCCTACTTCTCTAATCCCGAAATATTCCAGCCAGGGAATCCTGCAACTGGGCTTCAGGTCCACAGATTTTGAATATCGGACAATATTGAGTATGGAGCATTACGGGGTTTCTCCTCAGACATCAGATAGAAGTCGCTGTGTTTGAATGGTCACGGAAAAATATTTTGTTTCTCAAATTGATCTCTGTCACGTATTGTAAGACGTAAGATCATTCTTTCATGCTTTACCACGGAACAGTTTAAAGATAGCTGGGGCATGATCAGGATAACTGACGGAATAGGTCGTTTTATTGAGGAAAGGACAACCATGAATAACGGAAGAGGAAAGGAAAGAACGAAATGAAGAAAGGCAGGTGAGGATGCCAGTATGTAACGAGAGAAATAAGTTACAGTGCCAAATCAATCAAGAACATAGGCAGAGTGGTAGAGAAAATAGAGAATGAATCAATGGTGGCATGGTTATTGAGACAATGAAAGAGCAAAAAAGAAACTCAAATAATAACAGAAAACTTCAAATGAAATGACAAAATTTTAGAATGAGATTAAATTTGTATAACATGAAGTCAAGAGATATATGAATGTACTATGTCGAGGAATATACTTATCGCCGAAGCAATCGAGTTAAGGTTAACTTTAATGTTATCCAGGATCTGAAATAATGAAAAGCGAATTCGGATAGAATATACACTACTATTAGAACTATTAATTGTGCGAGTTAGATAATAACAAAGCCTCTGTTATCAAACAATGATCTGGGAAATTAACAAAATAATGTTTATAATAAATTTTATATAATTAGGAACATATTTGAAATTCATAAAAGTGGAAGCCAACGAAGGGGTTCGAAAAATGTGAAATAGCTGCAACATCAAAGTAGTTAGAGCGGAAAATAAAAGCCGAGATATCTGATGAACAACAAATTGTCAGTATAATTTCAAATCTTTTTGTACACCTACTAGTTACCCTACCCTACTAGAACACCTACTTTTTGAACACTTTGATAGTAGAAAGTGAGAAAAACTTGATGGTACGTCATAAAATAAATTTTATATCGCAATGTTCGAGGGATCAGATAATCCACATTTAAGTTTAGATTGATACAGGTTAAAAAATCATTTAGGTTTCAATAAACCGATGAACATAAAACTCGTAAATCAGGAACCTGGATAATATTTTAACAAAATTCTATGACAAGTTAGCACAATGCTAGCATAATATCTACTAACGCTAAGAGATTTTTTATTGTACGGGTAAGAATTTTGATTTTATAACATGAATTGCTCCATTCGAAGCATTAATTACAAAGTATTCACACATGGTTAAGTTATGGAAATATTATTTTTTTATAAAATGATTCTGAAGATTTTACATTGAAATATCACATAAAATGGTTTACAAATTATTATGGGATATCAATAAATAAAATATATCTCCCAATTTTGTAAAAAGTGAGTCTAATCTACCAGTGGATTTAACTATCAGCACTTAATGATAACTTAAGTGGTTAAAGTAAAATGACTTTTTACGTTCATAGGAATGCAACCTAAAGTTTAAATATAAATTACGAAGTTTTAAATTAAATTCATGCGATACATTCATAAAACGAAGATTCAGATATATTTTTCTAAATCAATATAAAATTTAATGATGACCAAATATTTACTATAAGGTCTGAACTTATTTTGGAGAGCAAGTACTAACAAGTGCCTTTATGTGAGGCTTTCTTCTATGGAAAAAGAAGAGAAGTCGTTAGGAAAATGAAAACCTTTTTTGCATAAGTTTTGGAATAATGGCGACAAAGTCAAATTGCAAAATCTTCTAAATATTCGACAATCCTTTTTGATGATGTGAATAATTTAAACTTCCCCAAACCAAAGTTCTTACGTAAAATTGAAAAGAATCTTTCCATGCTTCTGTGAAAGGCAAATTAAGTTTTAAAAATTCACGAAGTATATTGCTTGATGGTTTTTCTTTCAAGGCGTCTTTGGCAAGGTGAATTCTAAAGAAAATGAATTTCGAACGGCATTATAAGAGATGAATGTAAAATGAATCCAGGATAAATTTTTGTAATTTGGATGTAATTCGAAAAAAGTTTCTATTTCTAAATTAATAAAAAGATTATTCCTCTCCTATCTTATTAAACATGTTTTTAAATTGAAATAATAGTCTTTTTTTCCTTTAAAATGTATAATGTTATAAATGGTGTTACAGTGGATTTTATAACTATTCGTCAAATATTTTCATGGCATCCATTCACGAAACTTAAGATCCGGACTCAAATTATTCAAGAAGTAAAAGGGTTGGGAATGCATCGATCAATTAAAAACTTGTATCTTTTACAACCAATTTTAAAATATCCATTGGATTAAATTTTTTAATTGTTTATCATAATTACATAATTACAATATAGCAACTTACAACGATCATAAAACATGTGGAGGATGAGAAATCCACTCAGCCAGGATTCGTACCCGTAGATCTAAGCATTAGTATCGCAGATAATGATATCCCACTGCCTTCAAGGACAGAAACCATTTACACAATATGATTTCTAAAACCTAGCAAATATATTAAATAAATTAACAGTAGTTTGGTACAAAATATACCTGGAGCTATAGTTTTTTAATGAGTTGATATTACAATTTTAATATTTCCCAAGGAGCTGAAAACCTAAACGGATTTAATTCAATAGCGTCACCTAGATTATATTTTATCACATTGCTAACAGTTGACCGATATTGTAAAAGGCGTATATTACCAAATCCATCTACTGCGCCCTCTAAAGTAATTTCTGGATTATCTAACGTCTCTATTCAATTGAAAATTGTAATACCATCTGCTGTGGGACAAGGTTTAGCAACGTAGTGAATATATTGGTAGGTTTCGAAACATGGCCTCACGATCAAACATGGGCGAGGCCTCGCGGACACATGCTATTTTAATCTTGGCAAATGCTTTCAAACAGCCCCATTTAGAGCGGGAAAAGGAATTGATCTACCTCGTCACGTTGATATGTGAAGTGCATACGTCGTGCAGTTTTTAATATTTCTAGGATTTGACCCATCCTTCAGATCAAAAACTTGTGGCTGGCTCGAAATATTTATTATAAGGATTTATACGAATCGATGTAAATCATTGGACCACATCTTCTCTGTGTCTAGTGAGTTTTGCGAATTACTAAATTAATTTCGGCTGGCGTGAATTAAAAGTTGCTCTCTAGAGGAAATCTCAAGTAATAAAGGGAGTTGATCTGCGTCATGATACATCAGGATAGGTCAGGAGGAACCTACCTTTAGTTTAAATGCAGTAGTTTATTCCGACTCTAGTTTATAAGTGATACGAGTATTTAAGAATACATATACCTAGTGAAAATATTTTCTCCTTTATTTTACCTTAAATATCTTTTAAAATTTATCTCTGATAATTACTTCAACAGATCAACTCCCTCGTATACTATTAAAGATTCAGCATTTAAAAGTAAAGTGACTACACAGAAAAATCATAATGTCATTAACGGTTGAAAAACCTGGTGGGGATCAATAAATACTTTTAGTTGGAATTTCTTAATCAGTTTCCTTCATGTCCTTCTCATCACATGCGACTATATCTCATGTGAAGAGAATTGGCCACAATAAAAATATATCGACATTTTGAAACGCCAATTGATCTTGCATTACATCGTAACAAAGTTTATATTCGATTCGTATTGTAAACAGCATGTCCTATCATACTCTTTTCAATTTCTTTTTCTCTACTTTCTGAAATGTTGTGAGAAAACGATTTGTATGATGGATGTCTTATAGAACGCCAGCATTTTTAAAAATGTGATTAGTGTACTTAACGATGAATGTAGCTGATGACATAAAAAAGTATTTACCTTAGTAAGTAAGTAGTGAAACTTTAATTCTGAACAAATGACATATACTAAAATGATTACTGTAGGACTTCTTCCATGTTATAAAAATCTTTCTCAAATGGCTAAATAATACTTAGGGTACATTAAGTGAATACTACTGTTTGAATAACGAGACCTGTTAGCATTTTCTTTGGTATCCCAAGAGACAGTTCTGCTGCTAAAGTCTCGGTTTTCTTGGAATCAGATTCGATTGAAATTGAGTGGGATAGATGTTTGTAAAATTTTACTTTTATTTTGCTGCTTGATTACGCGAGGACGTGGTGTACCAATGGGTAGAGCGCTATTAAACTGGGAACCCGCATTCAACCTCCACTTTAATACCAGGGTGTATTTCTGTGTACCACATCTTCATTAGAAACCACAGGCGGTAGATGGAAGGGAACTGACCATCCCCGACCCCCTATATTATCCGTATTTGAAATTTTTACACGCCTTTAGGCTTAGTGCTAGATGGGTTCTTCACTCGCTTGTTCGCTACGACAAGGAGAATGGTTTCATAAAGTGCCAATCGTCATAATATTTCAAAATTACTAAAAGCAGGTGGAATCTATGGCGCTATTAAAATAAGGATAGGAAACTCGTGATGAATAATCTCGCATATTAATATACAGAAGTAAATATTATCAAGTTCATCTTGGAACTTTTATTGCTATTGCTATTGAAAAAATCTTTTAAATCTTTTTATCTGATGAGGTCAATAACCCCCGCCCCCCCCCCCCCCCCCCCCCCCCCCTTCCATCCTCCTCTATCCCATCCCCCCGCACCAACTTACTTCTTGCTCCTCCCTCCCCCCTT
>WURS02457321.1:0-13803 GCA_011762765.2 Rhinocypha anisoptera | reverse complement strand
GAGAGAGAGAGGATGAGGGGGCGGAGAAAGGCTTCCTCTCCACGCGCGTCTCCGCTGATCGCTCTGGACCACGGCCTCCTCCCTCGCGTAGGAAACACACCCCGGTTCCCGTAATTACTGCCGCTGCAATCCAATGCACCTTGCTCAGTGGGAGGCGTAGAGAGTGTGAGATGTGGCGAGCGAGGGAGAGGAAAATATTATCCCCCTTCCCTCGACCGCGGTGCGCATGCCCGAAGGTGACGCGCGTTGACGGGGCTCCAGGTTCAAAGATGAAGACGGGCGTTCAAAGGGGGAGTGGTGGGAGGGGCAGTCGGAGTGGTGTGGGGGATGGGCGAGCCGGGGGTGGGACTTTTCTTCGACCGGGGGAAGTCGTCATCGCCGTCGGTGATCGTCAATCGTTCGGATTGGTCCAGACGCAGCATCCCGCTCGGCTCGAATAAACTCGTTCCACGTTATTATAATCTTTTCCTCTCCTTTCGCGTATCCATCCCCTTCCTTTCCCCCTCCCTTCGACGAAGGAGGGAACACTGACGGGCGAAGTGGTTACTCCAGAGGAGATGTCTTAAACTTTCCCTCGCGTCGCCTATTCTTAAATTGTGCCGCTCTTGGGTCTCGCGAGGGACAAACCAAGACGCCCAGTGGAGCAGAAGTAGTAGTCACCACTGGGGTTAAGAAAATTAACGCTCCGAATAGAAGCTCTCTGTACATACGATGGAGGACCGCAGTCTACCGGTCTTTTGATTGAAAAACCATGGATCTCACCGATTAAATTTTTACTTCTTCATTAGCACTTCAATCTGAATATTGGTTAACTGCAGCTCTCCATCCTTTCCTACCTAATGCTCTCTTACCTCTTGGTAGTTTTTTTTATTTATAAAGCTCTAATCATTTTGGCTATATATTTGTCCCTCAACCTTCCCCGCGGGGTCTTTCCCTCTATTTTTCCTCCTATTATATTATTCACGAATTCATTATGCCTCAGGGTGTGTTTCCTATCCACCTGGTTATTTTTTATATCATTCCATACTTATTTATCTTCTTCTGTTCTTCTGTACACTTCTTCCTTCCTAACTCTATCCGTCCACTTGATCTCCAGCATCCTCCTCTATTTCGAAGGTTTCTATTCTTCGCTAGTCTTTTTTTCCAATGGTCCATGTCTCTGGTCCACAGAGTGCCATGCTCCATACGAACGTTTTCACATATTACATCTTTGTTTGGAATGAAATCTTGCTTGAGAATAGCAGTTACCTCGTCGCCACGAACGTATTCTTAGCGTGTGCTAATCTACACTTGGTATCAATAGAACTCCTTCCATCCCATGTCATCCTGCTTCCCAGGTGAGCGAAGGATTCTACTTGATCTAATTTCTCTCCTTGCAACTCGTCGTCTGCACTCAGTTTCTCTCTTCCGCATACTAGTATTTTAGTCTTCCTTCTATTTATTCTCATGTTGTACTCGTTCAGAACTTGTTCCATTGTGTGTATAGGGTACCCTTTAGGTATTCACGTGTTTCTGCTAAGGCTGCTGTGTCGTCCGCAGGCACACTATGACTAATGTGAAGTAAATTTTAACAGTATTGGAAATATATATATTTTTTAATTATTTCACAGTTTCCAGCATTTCATCATCTGTAATCCCTGAAAAGGCCGTTTGATGCTCTTCGTTCTTTTCCTATCTTCTATTACCGGGTGTTCCCAACCCGTTGGGTCTCCCGACTCCATTTCGGGTCGCGGAAGAGGTGTCTTCATGGAGTGAGAAATAATGGTTCGATATTATGATTTCTTTAATAAATTTGAGGTAGAATGAGATATCGGCAAGTTTAATAATAATATATATCCTAACTTCGACGAAATTCTTCTCAATTTCGAACACCAGAACCTGTTCACAGTGAATGCTTTCATTCTATTAATTCGTTATGTTTTGTCATTATTTCTTTGCGTTAAGTACACTACAACTTTCTGAGTTAATATAATGCCTATTAATAGAAAACCTTTAATTTCCTTAAATTCAAATAATTTTCCTATTCAAAAATGTGTGTGAGTTGTGAGCGATTGCCGTATATAATTTAGGGGTCGCGATTAAAAAAGAATGTCGGGAATCTCTGCTCTATTAGTTATCTTGATGGCTATTAGTGCTCCTGTCTCACATGTTTCATTATTTTTCTTCCTTGTCACTGTCCCTCCATCTTCCTCTTTTTCTTTCATTATGTTCATGACAAAGCCTTTCTCTCTCGTGGCGTGTCCGAAAACATTTGGTCCTGCTTTTTAGGAGAGAGTTTTCTGCGCTACTCCTTTTAAGGTTAAACTGCGAATTTGACCTTAGGCATCTGCCACCAGCATCGTATTTCTAAGGCTTTTTTTCTCCTCTGGCCTGAATTCCGTTTAGTCCGCGTCTGTGATTTAATCGAGTGCAGCACTGCCACCAAACGGTTCGACTGGAGGAATATTAACAGACTAAATTCAATAAAAATTTCTTCGTATATGCGTCGGTTGTAACCGTCCTTACGGAATCCACGTCCGAGGAATGTCACACTTTGTAATAAGGAGCCGTTTAACTTTTGAATAATTTTGCATATTGATAATGATTTTTTTCTCGTAGTTTCCGAATTGAAAAAGAGTTATTTTTAGTTAATATCCCTTTTCATCGTGATAGCAATCCTCAAGGAGTTGACTTATTAAAAATGACGAAGAGTGTGATGGTATTAAAAAGAAAACTCTTTCCCGTCAATTAAAACTAGTTGAGGTCACACACTTCGAGAAATTTTATGGGTTTTCTGCTCGAGTGTTAGAATTATCACATATGGAAGACGGAAGAGGGAAGCAGTTTGAAGGTCAGACGAGAAGTTTTATAATAGCAGACAGCAAATATCATTGGCCCAGGCATCGGAAAACGATCCATAAAAATTATACAAAGACTTCCCTCCACCTGTGAGATGTGAAGGGTAACACCTTTGGAGGAAAGAAGTTGGAAGGAATGGAAATACAAAGCTGGAGAAAAATTATTACGATAAAGAAAAAACCTGTTTCTATTGAATTATTTCAAATAATGAGTTAGGAAAGCAGCCTACGGGGGAAATTGAAAAGAATAGAAGAAAAGTCAGTCCCACGATGTAACCCAATTTTTTACCGTAGATATAAACCCAAGGATTTGTAAATGGTGACAAATGCAGAAGGAAGTATGAAGATGAATTTAATTTAAAAAATATCAAAAGGAGAGGATATGAAGGAAATTGGCACAGAGGATAACATAGTCGAAGCCTGCTTTAGACGTACTGTAGAAACGGCTGTCCATGATGAAGTTGGTTTAAATTAGTAACAAATCCATTTAATATCCGGCTGATATATGTTTATAAATTATGAAACTACAAGTATATTCGAGTGCTTACATCAGCGAAATGACGGAAAACTCATTACCTCTTCAATACTATACTACTTCAAGAAATGACATTATTATTTTTTACCCTCCTGTTATCTATTATAAGGGGACAAAACATTTTATTTCCTCTTTCAGTAAATTTTTATGATTTTTAGGAAGACGAGGCAAGTACTTCAATCATAAGTGTCGTTATTGGGTGGCGGAGGGGGCTTTGTTTTAAATTCATTGACAAATGAGTGCTAAAAATATATAAAAGGAAAAACACAAATGAAGAACTTGCTACAAGAAGTTTACAACTAAAAATCTCTTTTTTATCACACTAAAGGAAATGAAAAAATATTGGTAACAAATATACATAATAAATTTAAATAATGTACATAAAATAAAGACCCTTTTTTATTGTCACTTACACCATTCTTCTGAATCCTCCAATTTACGTTCATTTTCTTTCGTCTTCAAAAATATTTCCCTAAAGTTCGGGTTTCCGCACCATGCAGTGCTACGCTCCATACTGGAGTTATTTTATTGGAGCTATTGGAGATAATTTTATTGAATTTTTAAGTCTTCCTCAATTATTTTCTCCTTCTTGTACTTTTTTTTTTGTTTCCTCCTTATAGGATTACTGATATGTCCATTTCATTCCGAAAACAAACTGTAAATAATTACCATGTTACTACCATCACCTTACATCACTTTGCTCTTCGGGTGGTGTAAGGTGATGTTCTCTTTGAGAAGCATATTTTTATCCTTACATTTTTTACATCCCTGAACTGTGTGTAGAGTACCCCCTTTTAACGATTTTGCGTTATCTGAATTATTTAGGAAGTTTCTGCTCGTTAAAAGGCACCGCGGGAGCGCCCGGGCGAAGAGAAAGTAGTTCGACAGAAAGCAGTAGTAGAGGCGCTCCTAAAAACACGATTTTCTCGAAACCAGGTTTTCAGCGGAACATGCATTACTACTTTTGAACCGTTAAACCTATTTACAAAACATTTACGTCCGCCTAAGATCAATAATTTTTTATGGGCAGTGAATCAATTTAATGTAAAATATATACTTGAAAAAATATATTTTTCACTGTCAATTGGGGTAAAAAAACGAAAAAATGAAAGTCAATTTTCATATAAAACCATTTTGTTTCTTTCAAAGCAGTTTTCTAGTTTTTAATTGCGGTAATGGCCACCCAAAAATTTCATGTATTATCATTCGCGTTTTAGATGATTTAACGAGGCTGCTTGAACATTACACAATTTCGGTAGTTAGGCAACATTGTAATAGATGAATCCCTTTAGGAGCCGGTTTCTTCCCCCATCCCTAGTTTAAATCTAACCCGATTTAAAAACTTAAAAGAAGTAGATGGTAGTCATGTTAAGAGTGAAGATGAAGCCAAAGAAGATGATGGGGGCCATGAGAAAAGAGAAGAAGAGGCCAAAGAAGGAGATGGGGGCCATGAGAAGAGTGAAGTTGAGGCCAAAGAAGAAGATGGGGGTCATGAGAAAAGTGTAGAAGAGGCCAAAGAAGAAGATGGGGCCATGAGAAGAGTGATGGTGAGGCCAAGTAGAAGATGGGCATGACATTAGCACCACACTAGACAGGAATGATAGATAATAGAATGGACACACATCTAATGCTAGAGTAACCAGGGGTACATGAAAAAAGGAACCCTGCTTGAAATTCTATAAAAGAATTTCAATAAAGAAACTCCTCCATCGCCCCTGAGAGGGCGTGAGTGTTGGAGCATTTTTTTTAAAGGCACAACATATCGCCGCTGTTTATCGGATTTTTTTTACAAAGAACCATCGTTTTATTTTTCTGAGCGTAATTATCATGGAGGCAAAAATTTGATCCCGGAATACGTTTTTTTGTCATATAAAAAGGATTCAGAAAGTAGGTCAATTTTTCGAGTCTCTAAAAAATTCCTACCGAGTGCGGTGAGCAAAAAGTAATCTTCAAAGGTGTAAGGTGAGGTTAAGACGTCGCCCAATGGTCGTGAATGATGACTCCCGTTAACGATATTGAAATTTCTTACCTTTGAACATGCACCCGTCGATGGGAAAAGAGTATCACCCGAAAAGTTCGTATTTCGAAGCGTCACCTCAACACCCATAAGTGGTCGAGGTTGCGGGCCACCAAGGATACCCGATGGAGACACTTTCTCGTACGTGTTATGTACCACCAGTGGAGAGAAAAATATTTTCCTAAAAACATTTTTTTTAAAAGTGCTTTTCTTCAATAAAATATATCATCATCATCTTCCTTACCTGATTTCGGCATATAACCGATTGAACCGGTTCCCCATCTAAGCCTTTTCCCTCGTGGGGGACATATGCCATCAGACTACCGGGTATTTTGCTTAAGGGCATTCGCTGAATGTGTTCCTTCCAGTTTGTCTAACAGTGGTGAGCTATCGTTGGAGCTATAGAGTTGCGTACTTGGAAAAGAACGACGGAGACAAACAAAAAGACCATTCAGAATAATTAGCTCGAAGGTGGACAGCCGTCCTCAGCGAGTACTGATATATATATATATTTATTGAGGCGCTAGCCGCCATATTCCTACTTCATGTGTCGTCCATCATGTGTTACTATGTTTTCGAGTGTGTGTGTGTGTGCCCGGGTGTCTTTCGGAGCTGCTGACGTCTTGTTCCTTCCTTTCCTCGAGTTCCTACCCTACCCTCCTATCATGGTGTGAGAGAGCAACTGTGTTGCCAAATACACACTAAGTATTTTCACGGGAAAACTCAAGTGTCACGGTAGCTCAAATGGTAGATCATCCGACATTTCTTATCTCCTATTATTATTATTTAGTGTGTATTTTCGCCATATAGCGGTAGTTTCTGTATGAATGTATGTATGCATATATATGTCTGGGTGTTGTTAACTACTTGAGACAGGATTCCCAAAGGACTACTTGTTATTACTACGTCCTCTCGGAAATCACTTTAACATCTTGAATCATTCTTCAAACAAGGGATTTAGCATTTGAAATGCCTGGAGGAACTTCTACCTAATCTCCACAAAATTATTAAATTATAAATTTCCCTCCAACGTATCAATCTACCGATATATCTTATAAATCTAACTATTATAGGTGACGGAAAATGATTCTTTTCAAAGTTAATTACTACTAATTATAAATCCGAGCGGTCGAATTGGTGACAATTGATAATGCTAATTATCGAATGGTGGTAATTATTGGTCGTTTCCAACAACACGTTGTTCAATTAATTAATCCCAACTTTGCAACTTTGGGATTAATCGTATCCTCTACCATAAATGGTCAAATCAAACCGTTAAATCTCATGAAATGAAAGGAAAAAACTTTGTATTCCACATACAGACTTTTATTAGCAAGGTCGTTTCATGGCATCGCGATATCATGAGGTGAATGCTACGCGTGAGATTATTGAGTTTGTTAAATCTTAGTATTTATGTCTGGAATTTCCTAATTAATCAACGGTGGATATACGAACATATAGTGATACGGTACTCCCAATGCTGAAAATCGAGTGAATGAGATCAAATTAAAATGACAGAGTTAGGAAGTATACAAAAGAACGGAGGAAGCTAAGTCAATGTGGAGTACTACAAGGAGAAGAAGAATAAGGTGGACAGGATACACCCTGAGGCATAATGCTTTCGTTAAGAATATAATAGAAGGAAAAATAGAGGGGACGGCACTGCTGAGAATACCGACGGACAATAGGGCAAATTATCAGGGAGGTTAGAAAGAAAACCTACAAAGGGGCGTAAGAGAGAGTTAGCACTAGATAGGAAAGGATGGAGGAGGGCTGCAATCAACCAATCTTCGGATTAAAGTACTGAAGATGACGGTAATCTCACCATTCTGAATGAGACCAAGAGCGATGAACACGATCCATTTCCGGTTTTTACTTCCATAAAATTTGTTCTCAGACACAATAATAATTATGAGAAATTCCAAGAGAAAATATATTTTGAAGCGCGTCGATCGGAAAATCTACGATATTACTTGAGTGGAATGTAATGAAAATGTATCATATGCCATGACATGCATTTAGCTTTTAAACTTTCCCCTCTCCGCACCAAAAACCAGACTCGATTGAAAAAGTCCTCCGATCACACGCCGATACATGGGTTTGCACGGTGGGAATTTGTACTCGAGGAATGCGAAGTGATAATGAGGTGATACATATTCGCGTGGAGTGCTGTTCAACGAGTCGGAATTCCGTTAAAAATTTTTTTATATGAACGTTCAAATAGTCAGAGGGTAAATTAGCGCCATTATTTATCGGCGGGACAAATTTATTGATACTAAAAGTACAATGACGGTTATATTGAATAAGCGATCGGAAAAACAACAACGAAATTTGAGTTTTGACGTGGGAAACTTTTGGTGGTCGACAGATAAGCTGTCATAATGTAAGTGCTCGCTCGGGTTAATAAAGATATCACAAACTTTGAGGAATTTAAGAGAAACCTTTCGCTTTTCCCAACAAAAACGTAGCAGGAGAGGGTAGCCGAATATTCCGCAAGAATCTGAGCAACTGCCAATGTTTTGGTAGGGAAAATTATTTTTAGCACTGGAGTTCTTTTTCGTCGTCAGCGAAGTCTTGGCGCGGCTACATTGTTTTAAAATGAACTAAAGAAGCGACATAGAAACCAAAGTGACATATCCAATCAGTGAGGCAATCAGTTGTTTTTATTTAGCAGCAAGCTGAGTGGTGCAAAAGAAGCAAAGTCAGAGTTGATAAAAGAATCGGCGGGCCTCTCCCCTGTCCGGAATATTTGGCAACGTGTGGCACCAAAAAAAAAAAAGTTATAAGAAGGCGGTCGATAACATGGCTATTATGTTAAGGTCAACTTCGTCACGGAGTCAAAAAAAAGGAGGGAATGATTTTCCAACTTGAGGCTAGGGATATAATTGCTATGGCTCTTAACTGTTTGCTCATAAAGGAAGTTTCTACGCTTTACCTTGGATCAGCAAGATGTTTTCATTTAAAATTATGTGCGAATTGCGTAGTTTCAGGCGTGATGAAGTGGAATTCACCCGTATTAATGACAAGGAGGTGGCGCTTATCCACTGTTAAAAAAATACTTAATTTTCGAACGGTTTCAATGCCACTACACTACATCGGCAGGTCAAATATGTAGTGGCATTGAAACCGATCGAAAATAAAGTTTTTTTTTAATTAACAGGGGAAAAGTACCATCTCCTATTTAATATAATTATGTATTCGATTAATACCAATTACATATTTTTTGTTCTATATTCGCTTCACCCTACAACAGTATAATAGTTACCATTATAGAAACGAGAAATCATCAACCCGATTCTTCTCACCGGTCGATAATTATAATTAAGCTAAGCTTTCTACGCCAGCCTGGTTAGTTTTACTGGTGATTGATCATAGTTTTCAAACTGTATTTACTCGGCGTCCGTTTCTTCAGGCAACTCGCCCGAAATTGATAGGTAGACTCCAAATTAAAGAACAGAAAGCGGGATTAAGACAAACGTAACGGAACATTTTTATAAAGCTTCGGTGATTTCAAAACTCCTACCAAAAAAAAAACAGAAGTTTTACCAACCAATCAAAGATTACTTACTTCTGAGGGCTGACTTCGGCCACTATGAAAATGCAGACAGTCACTCACGACTCGAAGCGTCGCGAGATCGCTTAAAACATGGACCGAAATCTAAATATAGCTTCGTGAACACGAGTTGGACTTCAAAACTCTCCAGTATCGGTCTCCACTAAACACGTAGATGAACTACGAGATTTTAAATATCAGTCAAGTCAGTTATATTTTTCCTCTCGTAACACTTGCAAAGCCTGGAGTTTCCTCGTGAGGAATATTTAAAATAGACCCAAATGTACTTGCCACCGCGTCGGGGAGGCTTCCTGGAAGCAGTGATACAAAAATATCAACGCGTAGAAATATGAAAAGTTCTTCATTTATCGCTGAACTCTTGAGTATGACAGTCAATTCTTATCTGCACCACATGTAACTTCAAAATAAATGGATATGAGGTCAACTAGATATTTTCATAGTCTTTATACACTTTATTTTAATGTTAATATCATTATTAGAAACCTTAGTGCCATGTAAAATGTATTCTTAACTATTCCTGAATGAAAATATCAAATGTTACAGTCTAAGGTATTTTCATCGACTTTTCGGACGGGCTGTTGCAAGGCAGTTTAATTCACTGATTATGGATCAATGCTTTTTAAATGATTTTACTCCCTGACATAAGACATTACACATTGGCCACACTTCCTCAAATATGGGAACTAAAACAAAAAAATTTTAACGGTGTTAAGGAATATTCGAATCATATTTTCAATAGGCGCTATGAGGATAATTGCAATATATTTTCATCCAAAGCTCTTTCATAAAATATTACATAATCCTACTCGGATCGATTGCAACAACCTGAAATTGAAGAAAAAAAGAAAGCCCAAGCGGAGAAAAACTACTACCATCCCCACTCAAAAACTGAGGCATTCATTTGGATTGATTTTTGAGCATTCACATACATTATTTGTTGCTCTCAGGTTGCTACCCCGAGACATTTGTTTGTTTTCAAGGCACTGAGGATATTCTATGTTAGGAGTGGCAATGTGCCAAAAGTCTACGATAAATGTAAATATAATCTTAGAAACGCTCACAATATTCTAATGCCTAAACCAAGGGTAACCAAATACAAAAGATCCTTTTTGTACATGGGACCAAAAATATTCAATTACTTACCCGAAAAAAATAAACAAAAGGGCAAGATCCGCAGAGAGTCAAGGATTGGCGGATACTCGTCCAGGATGGCAGAATATATACACTCGGCCAAATATAGAAATTTTTTTTGTATATGAATCCTTATCTATCTGTCTAAGATTTTTTTTATTGTTACTGCATTAGGTTAAAAAACTGTTGTAGATATCGATGCATTTTTTTTTGGTATGATGGTGGCAAAATTCAGGTCAAGCACCTTGGAGATCACCTAAACTTTCAAATTTATTTTTTTGTGTGTATATTATAAAATTGTATTCGGAAGTATTTACTTACTATTGCCGAAAAGAGAATAGAACTTCTAAATAAATTTCGAAATCAATTATCTCTTAAAGGTGTTTCAGGGACTGCCTCTCACGAACACGTCGCTTTAGTTTTTGAGGGTTATATAATACAATATATAAGTTAGTCTATATAGTAAAAAAGCCCCGAAGGAAATTTCCCTAAAAATATCCTAGAAGCAAGGGGAAAAGCAAGGGAAAAATTGAAATACCTATGGAAATAATCTATTTCCTTGGGAATAAATTTCTGAGTAAATGCCCTTAATTTATAGGGATATTTTTTCCTATAAAGTTTTTATTTTGAAAATCAAGGACTTGGACCCGCTATTTCCCTAGAACCCAACGCTATCCTAGGGAAAATCTTCATAGCCACGCAAAAAAAAATTAAAGGGAAAATTTAAATTATAAAAAACAAATGATGAACGTGAAACGCAGTTGCATATGCTACTCCATCAAAGTGCATTTCCGAAGTGAGCATGTTTTATCGAAGATTTTGGTAAGTCATATTATTACTGCTTTTAATAAGCGCATCATTAATTATCTTTTAAAAGTTGAAATCAGTGCATTCCTTGGTCAAAATTACCTTATCTGAGCTACCACGTGGTCATGTTTACAGGAATCATGATGGACAGTTTAGATAAACAAGCCTGTTTGGTGGCACTCTTGTTTAGTTGACAGTTCGTTTGATGGTGTTCTTTCGAATAATTTAAGGATTTCTTTCAGCTTCAGGTAAAAAATATATATTTGATGAAAATGAAAAGTTTAAATGATTAAAAAAACTAAATAAACACGTAATTTGGAGTTCCTTTTAATTATTCAATGGTGTATGCGTACATCTTTTAAACGAGTGTAATAATTATGTTTATATATTTTCCATTTATATCCTACGTTTTCTTAGAACAATGGTTTCCTCTGTTGTTTATGCATTGAAAAATTTTCCAAGGGTAAAAAGTACCCAGGGAATATTCCTTTTGGTGAAATTTTTCCACAGAGACGTACTTTCTAGGGAAAATAGGTTTTCAATTTTCTGAGGAAACCTTAGATATTTTCTGAGGAAAACTTGCGAGGAAAATTCTTGGAAAAATGTCCATCAGGCAGTAAGGTTAAAAATAATAATTGTTAAAAGTCCAGTGGGGGGGGGGAAGGGGGTACATTTTCAAGTCTCGGTGTTGCCTCTGGACACCTCCAGCTAGAACGCAAGCTGTGAGTGATTTTATGGATACCAGATATTCCTGAGAAACCATAGGCGGGGAAGGGAAAGGAACCACCCTCCCTAAATTAAATGTGAATTTTCGCACCCCGTTGGGCTTAGTACTACTTCTACTTCTAAGCATTACCCTGCAAACCGCCGCAAGGTCGTGTGACAGGGGGTGAGCCACCACCAAACATTCACTCCCAAAGTTCACTGTGAAATTCCATGATAGAGTGATGGTATTTAATAGCTTATTATTATTTTCACAAAAGATTTTTGGAAATATAATAGTTATTAAAAAAACAATCACCCATTCACTCTCAAATGCAAAAGTTAAGAATCACATTGCACTCAGAATGAAGCAACCCGCATGCAAAATAAAATAAAATACTAGAACATCATCCACAACATGCGGGACAATGTTAAACTTCGTAATACTTCGTACTTCCTCGTACAAATCGTTTCACAATATATATACATATCATGTGGAGACAAATTAAAATGACATTTAATACATAATAAAGGAAACGAGAGAAAACATGCAGGGTGAAAATAAAATATATACACTATTCTTCCTAAGGATCCCTAGGACCTAGTTTATTCTGACATCTAATGGTTTTGGGGAAAAATGACATTTTAAATCTATTTGATCAAAATATCTCCCTGATTTTCCGGGCGTGATCTGATCTACAAATAGTATGACGGGGTTTTCAATAAACATTTAACCTCCTCATTTAAGTAATCTGCTTCAATTTATACAATAAATTTAACCTACATTTCAGCCTACGATCAACGAGTGCATGTAAAACATTGTTCACATCATGCGGGAATAATGCCAAATTATATATAGTTAACAGGCATCCATAATCTCTAATACATATATATATATATGTCTTCTTACAGCTGAGTAAGATTTCACATGCAGCCGAAAACATACCCCTTCATCAGTAAAGGAGTAAGCATCACTGACTTCTTACTCCTTCACTGATGAAGAGCTAGTCTTCGAAAATGAGTACTCAACTCAATGTCACTTAAGTGTTCCGTCTTTTATTTATTTGTGTATATGTTTCATTGTTCTGTGTTCGTTCATCATGTATATATAAATACATTTTTCTAACTGTAATTATATGTATATATGCGTGTGTATCTATATATATATATATATATATATGTATATCCATCCACTTTCCGAAGGCTGCTATGTACTCGGCTCCAAGAATAAAAATTAAGAATTATCTTGATCATCATCGGTCGCCAATCACCAGATTCGTTTAAGGTACATTTCCAATAATTTATTCCACTCCCCGACCTCCTTCATTTCTCCTCCTTCGCTTCGACGCCCAGTTATACGTATCGTCTATCCCACGCTGGGTCCTCCTACGTAATTCTCGCCGCGTGTATAAATATATATATCCTCAGCGGTTATCTTACTGGGCTCCTCGTGTCTCAAAAATGTGACCGATAAGTTTATCTCTTCCTGTTTCCAGATTTACGTTTGCTTTTCTTTTAATGCCCACTCGCAGCGGAGACTCCATTTCAGTTATTCGATCCCCTGAATTTTATTCTCGGCCTCTTCTTACGGCTTCGAATTTCCGTGGGCGCCAATATTATCCGCGTAATTATCCTCACACGAAAATAACATTCAAATTGCATTTTTTTTCTCAAGTTTCGCTTCCTGGTTTTCAGCTTGGATCCGGATAAGTTTTTGTCACATAAAGTGGACGATGACAGTTTACAAAAATATAATGATTTCCAAATTATTATTTATAATCAAACCCAAGAGCCACGATAAAACGATTGATTGATTATGTCCGGTTATTTCGACTGGTCTTTAAACCTGAAACCCAGTGTCGGGGTAAAGGTTTTTTTTCAGAGGTTTCATTATTGGTTTTAGGCTCTTCCAAAAATTTTACTTTGACCGCATTAATAAGGACAGTGGATGCCCTTTGACCTCTTCTCGCGCTGTGGACGGTTACTAGTTTTCTCTCTCTCACCTCTGGCATTCTTTACTCCGTAGAGCGAAACATCGACATTGAATTGCCCTCTGCGCGGGAGTTAAATAAAGGAACCCCGACCAAATAAGAGATTCCCAATCGCTCCTCAAGCGATGGGGGAAACAGGGGGGGATAATTGGAACGAGACTGAAACTCTGACTTGACATCTGATATTGTTCCAATTCTCTCTCCTTTTT
>WURS02457310.1:0-13803 GCA_011762765.2 Rhinocypha anisoptera | reverse complement strand
GGTTCTAATCCGAAAATGAACTCTTTGAAGAAGAACTAGTCCGATACTGATGCGTGTTGGGATCATCTAATGATGCTGCTGCTTCGCAGTGAAACCATGGTCGTGCATTAAAGTTTGTTTTTGTATGTGGAATAAGCTGTAATTTATTTTCGCTTTCATCATGGAAGAGTTCCACAAAGTGAAGCTTGAAACCGTATCCTCGATAAGTTCACTCTAATTGTCATTAATTCTTCTCCTTCTATCTATATTTGTTCGAACTTCAAAAATAATAGCCAAGACCGGCTACTTATTTCAGTCAACAATTCATTACAATACAAAATTAAAATCTTGGTAACAGTACATTTAGAGTGACGAATAAGGACATTGTAGTATTAAACACATATTAAAAAATATTTTCCCTCCCCGTGACAACCTCATATCCCCTATCCTACCCCTAAAGATCCCTTCATCTCTTTCCCGATAGCCATTATTTTCTAAATATGACTGCAATAAGCTTCACGTGTCGTGATGTGTGTACCTTAAAGCAAATAAGTGAAGCGAGTAAAACCAGCAAAAAATTCATAATGACTACCTATGAATCAATTAATGAATTTAGATTCCCATAGACAATTCTCTTACAGGCAGTTAGATATTCTGTTTTTTAAATATTGAAAACACGTAAAATAAAAGAGGAAGACTAAAGTCAATTTCCTGCGTGACAAACATTTTAAACAAATTCAATTTTATGCCTTGTCGTGATGCTTACTTGGTGGTTTTACTCGAGGCCTCCCCTGGATGTTTATACCCCTTCTTCCTTTCTTCTTGCCACTCATCTACCCCCCCCCCCCCTCCCATTTCTTTCTTTTCCATGGATTCACTGCGTCCGAGATTACACTTCGTCATGAGCCCTTCATGATACATTTTTATTTTGTTTTCGAATAAGTAATGCAGAAGTACTCCGAAGATCCAATGAAATGAGAATCTCACTAGGGAACTCTCACTAGGAGAGAGAAACTAATAGGACCCATATTGACGCAGGAAAGTTTAGCAAAAACTGTATTGGAAGGGACCATAGAAAAGGTCAAGGATTTCATAGAGTAAATATAATGAAAAATGTTAAAGCGAGGAGCTACAAAGGTAAGAAGAGTTTGGCAATTGACAGGATAGATATTGATATCTGGCAACACAAATATTCGAATATATAACTTTTGAAGATGAAACGAAGAATATTTGAACGTGAATTGTGATTAACGAGTGATCAACAATGATGCACTGAAACCTGCATGTTTTAGAATTAAATGCTTTAGCTACATTTGGAACCTTCTGCATCTGATTATTTTCAATGCTCCCAGGCCTTTGGCCTGTGTCCAGCGCTAAAACTGAGGTCATTATGGTGAATCCTCTGGATGAGAGAGAGGAAAATGGAGGCAGGTAAACAGTTACTTGAAAGAGAAATCAAAAGTGGTGAAGAATGCGCCGCTACTTATTATAGTAAACCCGCCAATAGAGGAACAAAGGCGAAATTTCCATTATTCAAAGCCTCCCTTAACCAGAGTAGCAATTAGGAATCATCGGGGCCACATTTGTAGCTCAACGGATAGTTAAATAAAGGATCATTTATCCAAAAATAATTTTTACAATATTGTAAAATTTATTAATATATTTTCAAGTATAGCAATGGATTTGATAAGGTGGAACGAATCAGGTGGAGACTACTCCAATCTTCATTTGTAAACAGATATATTAAGTGTACTAGTTAATATTAACGCTTTACTTGTAGTGAATAAGAAAAATCAAATTTCCTTTCAGCAGATCCTCTGGTAGGAGATAATAAAGATAAATAAATAATGATTATAAATTACATTTTTTTAGTGAATCTGTCGCTAACTTCAACCCAAAATTTCTCCTGGAGCATAAGTATATTATGTTTTCTACCAATGACTTGACTAATCAATTCACTGATGCATGTGCTAAGTGTACCAAATTGAATGTAACAGGGAAATTGAAAAAATCTTGATGTTTGCGACTGGTCTAATAAAGAAACTAAAAACATCTAATATATTACTCCATTAGGAATCTATCTTGGAACATCTTGAACATCACCTCCTCATAGTGAGCGAATGTTCCTCAGTATATTTTCCGAATCAAGTGAACATTTTTCATAGGCGTTCAATTTGAATTTAATATCTTTTATCTCGAATAATTAGGATATTATGCTCTATTAATTTCTACCCCTTCTTCATTTTTTTAAAGAAATTTTTAGATTCCACAATACTCTCGGAGCAATATTGAACGAAGACGACAGCCCATTGCGGTGAACGGAGTAAGAATGGCGAGGATTTAAGGACGGAAGAGACCTTTCGAGGAGAAAGACTATTAGGATGTCTCAAACGAGTCCCCATTCCCTAAGAAGAAATCCTAGCGAGATTTGGTGATGAAGGGGAAATTGAAGACAAAGAATCTCCATTACCGAGCGTCCCTATAATGGCCACCCAATTGTAACTCAATCATCCGCCACTTAGCCCAATTCTTGGCCGCACGTGGACCGTTTTATCCAACGAGTTCTTAAGGGTCGTGGGGCTACTCCAATGCCTTTTCTATTATCCTTAACACTCCCTGGGCTTGGAAGTTTACTATGGGAGATGTTATGCTATTGAATACCTCCTTCGCCAAAGACTGCCAACTTTTAACCCGGGTGGTGCATGAAAAATTCAACGTCTTTGAGAAATCTATTGTGTAAATTATCAGCGCCACTTGCAAGGAAATTGGGAAATACGTTGGGATACTAGCTAGGCTAAGAAATTTCTGCGGAAATTTTTTTACAACATTGCATCGTTTATTCTGCTCTAACGCAATTTTTTTATATTAAATGGTTGCATCGTTACTCATTTACTCGATGGACTTATAATACACGCTCTCCATGCTATCTCTTGGGATTATTTTTAGCAGCGAGAAAACTCATGCTTAATCGTCTGCACTCATTTATTCGTGGAAAAATAAGCGTATTTACGGGATTATCACATTTATAGTGTATCTGAAGCATATTAAAGCTTCACAGGACTATTAAATTGCTTTTTATAATTAAATAAATGAAAATAGGTTTGAAGTTTGAAAGGAAAACAACAAGATGAGAGTGAGGCGATTGTTTTCCAGCGTTCATTATTGTTGCCAATTTTGCTATGAATGGAGGCATCTTTGAATTCCTCGTTGTTGGATTCTGTCTCATGTTAGCGGGTGGCTTAGTTTATATATTGCGTAGCCCAAATAATTTTATCATTCAATGCTCCAATTTCTTGGGGACAAAACTGCATTTTTTCCATACGTAACGTGGTTAATTCGATCCTAGATTACTTCCCTTCAGCATCAACAATTTTCATTTCGAACTCGAGTAGCTCATAGTCGAGAAATATATAACGAGTGATTTCAGTCTATAACAGAATCGAAATCCTGATATTATTCTTTTTTCAATGAGGATTCTTCTCTTTGAAAGCAATCGTATTTTCAAATTTGATCTGATATTTTACTATTATCATTAATATTGAAAAAAATTAAAATGGTACTTTTTAAAAGATATTGAACTAAGAAATAATACTAATATCTGTTGAAAAGTGCAGTTTCAACTGTTTTCAATGTGAATGTTAAAACATTCCACGAAGCCTAAATCTGTTGTTTTTAAGCCGTGAAATTAATACTCCTATTTAGCTTGACGCTTTACTTTTTGTCTAAACATTCGGTAGGAAAAACTCGAACTATACACGAACGTACGAATACGGTCTGCGTGCCTCTTCCCCTTATCCAGTTCATTTACATGAGAATTCTAGATATCCCCGAGTTATTATATCTTAAATTAAAACCCGAAAATTATTACAAACAGATCACGACTTTCATGGGTTCATTTGAGCGAATCAGGCTACCCTTCCTAGTAAATTCTCCATCCCCTTTCATGATTTTTTTCCCAAACGGCTTGATCCCTCGCAAAAGAGCAATTCCAAGGGTGGCAACCGGTTTCCTCACGGCTTTGTAACGGGAGTATTCTCTCGGAGAACAGCTGTGTGCCCTAAAATGTTTGCTTTGACCTACCCTAATGCCGAAAAGTCGCGCAAAAAAATAGACACCAGCCGAATGACCAAGTGGCTCATACAAACATCACATGGAACCATCTGTCGTCTCTGCGGCTTGTTTAGGTGCTGATTCTCATGCATTGCGAGTTATTACAAGAAAAAAACTAATGCTCAGACAATAACCATTGCTGGCCGAGGAAAGGTTTCTCCGGGAAGTCTACGACGGCGTTGCAAAATTAATTAGGTATGTCTCTTGATTTTTCCTGTGGATCACCTTATTAATATCTACCAAAGAAAAACAAGTGAAAAAAATGAATCATTCCGGATAGTTAAATAATAAAAAGGGTCAAAATTATTGCCAAAATTTGCTAGAATTATTCGTATGACCAAATATTTTTGTGGTATAAATTGTGGTATGAGACACAAGAAAATTTTACAAAACTTCCTTACCCATCGGAGAAAAGTTAAAACTATTAATGCCAACTCCATTTGAACATCATTTATTTAAAGATTTTATAAGGTATATAAGGTAATCATTTCATTCAAAATTTATTTCATATTGTAATTAAACTTACGGTATATTTTTTACAGTTTTACATATCATATAGTACCGTATTTGACTCCTCTTTCAAATTCATCCAGGGGGGTGAGTACCTATTTCTTAGGATGTGTCTTTGCTTTTCCTCTGATGGAAAAGATGTAGGAAACGATAAGAGTTTAACAGGAATTTGATAAAAGCCAATTACTTTTCGAGTATTCATAGTGGATTCTTATGTATACGAATGACCGCCTTAAAGCTCGTGCTATTGGTTAAGATTCAAGTGATTGCGGCATGCTTTCTTTCTGCTCTTGCCGTTGGTAATCCTTTTACCCTTCTGTCATAGAGCTGAAGTTCTACACCACATGAAAGCATTAAACTGAAATTACAGTGTGTAGTTTTGGAGAATTAGGCGCTATTTCTTCGCGCCCCATTCTTAGAGTCGTATTTTGCTCTTTCATTCGTTCATTTCGCACTTGGGTTTGTGAAATTTGCAACCTGCATCGATATGTATGCACACAATAAATGCTATAGGCCATTATTAAATGTTCCGAAGGTTCTCCTTACGTATCGTTTATAAATACGTGCTTCGGAATTACTGTCTCGTCGATTACTTTAGGAGGCAACTGTTCCAGAGAAGAAACTTTTGTCCGCAACCGACCCGATGGCAATTCCTAAAGAAGAGTTCTAAATTCATTAATTTAACACCGTCTAAATTAATTAATTCCATATCATGTAATATACTGATAATTAATTAAATTAATGTTACTCTGAAGCGGACGATAAACCACAACAAGGTTCAGACTGAAAGAGAGAACAATAACTACATCGTAAGAAACTTGTGATTCAAGGCTCAGATCTAGCACGATATATGTACTCTCATTTAATGTAATTCAAAATTCTACTGACGAATACGCAGCGTTTGTCTTATCTGATGTCACGACCTCCTCGTATCTTGAGGTCTGTTTAGAGTGCAAGTACGATAGCGACCGTCAGAACTTATTTGCATGAAATAAACGCGGAAGGAGCCATTGAAGCAATTAACAAATCCTATCACATATAGAAGGGATTGATTGGCTTCTCAATCTATGCATAGGCCACACCATTATTTATTTTTCCCTGTAGAGAAGGGAAAAAATAAATATTTGAAGAGATATGTCAGTAGCCAGATGTCAGTTCGACTTCGTCTAGAGCTGAATAAAATTCCGAGAAGATATAAGTAGCACATATGTAATAAATGTTACGATAAAATTACTCGTGCGATTGATTTAATTCAAATGTAATTTTGACATAAAAAAGAAGGAACTCAGTAATTTATCACGTGGATGGCTGTGAAATGGGGCTAAATTTAATCATGTGCGAATCGTTTTCTGGCCAGCTGAATGAGCCCGGGAGCCACGGTGAAGGAAGCATGCTTCAAATTTTTCCCGGGAAAGGAAATATCCGCCATTCAAACTATGCACTTCGTTTCAAGTATTTCCTTTTCTCCAGGAATAATTTTATTTTTCACTTATTACTGGATCAAGACTTGACTTGCCATTCGTATTCCCGGAAACGAGTTTCGGATTAGGCTTGAGAAAATGGGATTGAATTATTCGGTCGGTGCGACGACCTATATATATGTATCTCGGTTTGGCGTTCGCATTTAATCTCTCAGCGGGGTGGAAGTCCCTTTGTCTTCCTCGCGTCTGGGCGCCCTCCCCCCCGAGTAGCGCCCGCCTTGTGTTAACATGCATCGCAGTGGGCCTACCCTGACGACACGCTCGGCGTGACCCCACCGTTCCGGGAGGCAATCTGGAACCAACGTCGGGTTTCTGTCTCTCTTTCTCCCTCTCTCCCATTGTAAAGGAAGCGTGCGCTCCGCCCTCTTCCAACACGTTATAAAAAAAAGGGAACGCTCCTGAGGATTTCCGCAGGCCCTTCCGGGCTCAATTTCATTAAAATCTGATCTCTCTCTCTCTCCCTTCTCCCAGCTGTGCCGGCTACCTCCTCCTGATTGAAACGAGGCTGGAATAGCAGCACCGTGGCGGTGATTTCTTTTTTTAATCTACCAAATTCCGCAGTCGACGCGTGCGCTACTCTCCGAATGCGAGTGGACGAGGGACAAGTCTTTTCATTCCATTTTGTGGATCGCGTGCAACGTCGGACGCTCGGAAGCGTGACGTACTTATATTAATTATTGTTTTATTCCTCGCCTTCACGAGAAGTGAGAATTGTAAACTCTACCTGCCCTTAGAGGAAAAAGATTTGGTTGTTTATCGTTATGTTTTATATTTTCAAGATATTTCAGTATTCTTATTTATCTCTAGGAGTAGAAGAAGTATTATTAATTATCCACCAAAATTATTGGCAGGAATGAGAATGTAAAAAGGATTACCAGTGATAGAGAATGTTCCTCCGGATAAGAAAAATTACAAATCAGCAAATATGCGCTGTTTGTGACCATAATAACCATATTGTAGAACCATTTTTGCTTCGACGTGCAAAACTGTTTATTTTTTGTAAAAATAGTTTAGTTTTATTCCTCGGGCATATAAAAAAATCACAAAGTATGACGTTACCCCGGCTACAGGGGTATTCATTAAAGCTACATTATTCAGTTTTTACTATTAAAGAAAACAGTGAGCAAAATTCACTCATACACTTGTAATTGATGCAACTAAGAATACTAAAGTTAATCTATATCATGATTTTATTTGTCACTTAAAGGAGAACAATGCTAATGTGAAGTGTATCTTTACTGAAAAACATTACTAAGTGCATAAACTGCATAAATGTATCTGTATAATGTGTATAGAAAATATTTACTTATTTATACAAAATAATTTTAAGGTAAGGATTTAACCCAAAATAGCCGGACAGCGAGCCGCTCGAATCTGCCTGGCACATCCCGCGATTGAATCTCTCCATACATAGCTCTCCCTCGTCAATTTTTACAACCCTCTCTTATCTGCGACGAATTTCCAAGGAAGACTCTCACCATCAGAGGAAGGGATCACTAGCACAGCGGGGCATAAAATCGTCCGTCGTGAGGGGGAAGGGATAAATATCAACGGCATCACAAGCGTACAAGCATCCGTCGTTGATTCAGTCTGTAAGTGCGTCGGGGGAAAGAGCGAGGGTACTTTTCGGAGTAAATGTCTCAGTCATGCCAGGTCACAAAATCTCGCCTCCTCTTTGGCTACGGGCCACTTAACGATTTCCCTTTCTCTTCCGTCCTGCGCACGCCAGGCGATTTTTTTTCCTGGATCCCCAACGCTACAGCGCACGCATGACCGTTTGATGAATTGACTCCTCGCAGACTCCAGAAGCGCATCATACCCTCTCACCATTGCAAGCTTAAACGGGGAGTGCGATACACAGCAACTGATGGCTATTCATGAAGTGGGGACGCTGTTGGCACTTTCATATCTGAACCAATCAATGAATTCAGGGTTTATAAAGACTGATCATAAAGTTATGAAAAAGCGTAAATTCGCAATGGCTAGGCCATCGTATATTAATAAAGAATTTGAAAAATTGAGAGAGGAAGAACGCCTGGAAGTGACAGCTTGGATGTTTTCAGGTAAAGCAAAATTAACCAAGCGACGTAACTTAATGAGCGTAGTTATCACTGCAAGCATTAAACGTCTTACGCATGTTTTAATTGAGGACTCCACCAAACATAAAATTTTCCATTAAATAAAGTTAAATATTGCGCGATATGAGCTAAATATACGGATTTCGCAGGCTTAAAAGTTTATTTCCTCATTGTTACAAATCATAGGTCACGCTAGTCAACATTTATGACTCGAGGAATATATCCGGTCCGCTGCGTAATGGTTGATTGAAGGTTAACAAACGTGACTTATATCATGAAGCGTACAACCCTTGAGGCTCAAATTGACAATGTATTAAAACATAGTCCCTGGAGTGAAATATACAACAACTTACGCCGCACAAATTAAAAAATATTTTCAAAGAAGCATTGGGGAATTAAACAAAAGAGAATTGAAAAAAACAAAAGGGACTTCAGAACTTCACCAAGAAAAGCTTTCTAAGGAACTTCCTCAGAACATTAAGCTCAGAATAACTCGCCTAGAGTTTTTCTACATTAATCCACATTAAAACCACATTCACACAGAAAAAATTACTTTACTTGAACAAAACATTTAAGACACAAACACAAACATTTACTGGACTTCTACATTTTTCTACTTCTTCAATCTTCATTAATTTACTTATTATTGGGTGATTGTGTCCAGTATAGTGCTCCTCTAATTCTAATCTGATCCTGCCAATTTACACTTCTGCCGTAAGACTTTAGAAAATATCAAACTACATTTCATTTACATGTTTTGAGGTCATCAATGTCACTTAGTCATGGAGTATTGATGATTCTCAGGAGCATGCTCATCGAGATAAATAACATAAAACCTCTTAAAGTAAATAAGAAGGTATAGCACTATGAGTCATTGTAATTTGGTCGGGAGAGATATGTTCTTATGGCACTATTTTACTCACACAGTCCTTTACTATAAATTTACGAATTTTATTCCTAAAAAAAATGTGAGTTCCATTTTTTTTGACAGAGACAATTTCGCGCCATATTCAAAAATCTTATCGCTGTGAGATTTAGACTGCTTTTTTGCTGAGTTGTAGATTTCAACTCTAATTGTTGTAATTCGCAAAAATCATGATCAAATCAACGCTAAAATCAGTATCGCATAAGATCACTGTGAATTGAAGTTACGGTATATTTCAATTTGGCCCCATTTCTCAAGGAACATTCATAAAATATTGTCTATCATGTGACCGAAATAATAGCATACGACGTATATTCTACTGCAATGTGGAAGCTGTACGATTGAGTGTGTTGCCGTTCACTGGAAACAGATAACGATAACGTCTAATTTAATCGGTGTTGTTAGTCTTAGCATCCTTCCATTTTTACTGTGTTTCTTCAACACTCTCGGGTCAAAGGGACTCCATTGAGGTGATCTCATTTATGCCACCTGAGTGAGACAGTGAACCACATTTTTGGGATTCCTATTTGGCATTGGTTGCCCTGTACTTTATTCATTTTATCGTAATCTTTAATCCTTAATGATTCACAAAATTAAATCCAATAAACCAATACGTTTCCAACAAAATTAACATTTTAAAAATTCTGCATTTTGACTTAATGTAATCTCACGTAGATGAACTTATCAGTTTCCAGGAAAACAAAATGTAAGGTAAATGCATTGCATAAAATAAAGAGGCTTCAAGAAATTTAATGCTTTACGAATTTATGATAGAGGATACTGAAGGCTTCGGAGTCTCAGCGGAAGATGTATTCCATCTCTCCCCCCCTCCCTCTCTCTCTCTCTCTCTCAGGGTGTAGGGGGACTCCTAGTGTGGGGAAGGAGAACAAAAGGACAAGACATGAAAACTAGATTAAAAGGCGCTTTCTCTTTTCATTGAATTTTTACGGTCTCACTTTTTCTTTAGGGGGAGAATATAACTCACGTTAGGCATAAACCGCCACACGAAAAAAAGGACCGGAACATGAGTCTTTGTTGAACGTTTGTGAGGGGAAAGAGGGAAAACGGAAACACTGCTTTCCGAATCCGTCGAAATCACAGAGGAAAAGCATAAAGTGTCCCTCAGGGAAATTACTTTTTTCCCATAACGGAGAATGTTTGATATTTTTCCCTCTTAAATTTGCCATTAGATCCTATGCGTGTCGAAAATGTTAATTCGTTTTACGATTGATATGGCTTGAATAACTAAAGTTTGCTCGATCTACACTTGCTTTCTTATGGTAATGATGCACATCATAAACCAAGAATTTCATTCTAGTTTGGACCGGAACTGTAACTTAAATACATAAGAAAATTTTTTAAAAAATGTCCAGATGCAAAACGCTGAAGCGGTTATATCAGCCAGTCTCTTTAATTCTCCTCTTCGAAAGTCGGGACTTACTTTAAAATATCATTTCCCTCCTATTAACTCCATAAATCTCAATTAAATACATATTTTATATGGAGATCCAAGGGGAAACTCGAATTTGAACGTCTTTGCTAAGTTCATAAATACAAGATATATTGTCCTTCTCGTAAAATAACTTCAGTTGATTGGTGAATAAATCCTTCATAAATATTGTCTGTCGCTTGTGGATCAACTCAAAAGCAAACGAGTATTTTTTAACCTTTCCATAGTCGTATCTATTGGAATTCCCAATAGGTCTACGGTAATTTAAGTAAAGCTGTTACCGTTAGGGATTTCTTTACTTTTTGCGGTTATTAATTTCATGTCATTTTGACTCAACCCCACGAATCCCTAGGGGTGTTTGGAATACCAGAAATTCATGTTGGATCTATCCGAATAAGCGTTGGGGGCAAGGAGACGCAAAAAATTTATTTAAGACACTTTTGGAAAAATACTCATGTGTATAAACTCCTAATTAATTACTTTTAGCATAAATTTTAGCTTTTAGCTAAACATAATTTCAATTGTTCCTTGCTAACACATTGCATTAATGAACAATTTCATGGTAAGGATTAGCGTCCTTACATCCCATGCCAGATGCGTCTGTAAGCGCTGGCAGAATATGCCTACGGAGTTATTGCATCACTTGGCCTACCACCAGTTTTGAAACAATGCCCCAGAGCATTAGGTAGGTGTATCAGATATTGGTTTTAGCTCAGAATGTAAGAGCCGCATTTTCCTTAAGTTTGGCACTGGAGGAGGAAGAAAATCCCTACGATATATCCTGAATCTGCACCGCAGCGTCACATTCACACGGAAACATAGACCAAAGACATCAGTTTATAACGGTAATGCGATATCTGGGTTAAATAATTTTTTAAATGCATCGTTTAGAGATTTCAAGAAGAACGTTTCCTTAAAAGCGTTTTTCGTACTTCACCCCTGAGTCGCGCTTCCACTGAGTGTTTATTGGAGATTTTACTAAGGTGGATCCCAATACTTAAATGTACTAGAAAAAAGATCAAACACGAGTTAACCCATCATCTTACTTATTCTAACTTGCGTTCTTAAATTCATTTTGATATAATACTGAAATGTTTTTTGCGTATTGTGGTAGCTTCCACATCAGATGAATATAGAAATATAGGGGAAATATTTACGTATACCACTCGTGGCAACGCTAGGAGAAGAGTACAGATTCTCACACAACGGATCACTATCATACGTCACGCCTGCTAAAATATCAGTTTAAAATAATAAAGGACGATAATTTTTTGTCCCAGGCGTAATATTTTGAAATCAATTAATATTTGAATGAAAACTATAACATTGTGATTCCACATTTTATTTAAAACACACGACCCGGGATTCGACGTTCAAATTCATCCTCAGGTCAGTACAGGATAGTCTTAGACTCTTTCGTTCAAGGAAACGCACGCTCAGTAGTATTTCAGTATTTTCTAAAGGGGTATGATTTCTACTCTCGATCTAATTGCACTCTTTTTGTTTGCTCACGTGCATTTAAAAAAATCGTGCCTTGTCCATTCACCTTCCGGCTTCTAATCGCTAAATCTACTTTAACCTCACTCGTATGCCCGTGGTCTCTAAGCGGACTTGACGCCCTTCCGGGGAGAGGGCGTGACTCCGTGCGGCCCTTAAATTAAACGGAAATTGCCTCGGAATTTATTGGTCTTTCTTTCTATCCCCCTCTCGCTCCCCCCCAATCCTCCATCCCGGACAGCATATTTTCCTTTACGGCGATAAAAAGAAACATCGCTCTATATGGCACCGGCGAATGTCGACCTCCCCACCTCGACACCTTCTCCTCCTGCCCTGCAATCCTTCGTATTCTCCCAACTCACGTCTTCTCTTCCCCCAACCTTTTGCTCACGTTTTCTTCGCTAAGTCCCTTCCCCGTGAAAACCCCTTTCTCCTCCTCCTCCCTCAGTTCTTTCACCACCCAAACACCTCTCGGCTCTCTCTCTCTCTTCGGCTCCACCTCACCCCTGGACTTTTTCCCTCGCAAACCCCTTTCCTCCCCCGCCTCCTTTCCGTTGGCGTGTGTATTAGGAGCGGTGGAGCGGGATGAGAGCGGGGCGCGGTTTCGGTCGCAGTTGCTGAACTTTCGTCGGATGCCGGGGGTGGCGAAAATTTATAGCCGAAGGCTTTCTTTTAGCGATGAGAGATGGCAGCTCCGGCGCCAACAAAGGAGCGACGAAATGGGGCCGGTGGCCAAGGAGTGTGAATTCACCCCTCCCCCGCCCCCATTGAGATAGAGAGAGAGGGAAAGAGAGGCACGACCTCCGCACTGACGCCTCCCCGCCCCTCTCCCTCCAAACACCCTCTCGCCTCCCACTCACTACGTGTCCTCCCTTTCGCGAAGTCTCTTCTCTCGTATTTTCGCGCAGGACGAACCAGCGTCCCTGCTACCCACTCTTCTCCCCCCACCCCCATGGACGCCTTTTCCACCCCTTTACCCAACGTCTCCACTAAACCCCACACCCACCCACCCTCAATCGAACCCCCGCCACGCACACACAAGTTCCTCTCTCACTCTTATATCCCTTCCTTCCCCCCTCGGACAGTGTCACGTCACTCTTTCCACGTACTTTTTTTTGCCATCCGGACGCCAAAACCTCCTAACTCTCACCAATACAACCCGACGGCGGTAATCCCCGAAAAAAGGGAATACAGACATATTTTTTTCAGTCACCGATCCCAAAAAGATCGGAAAAATCTTTGACGTTTCTCCCTCTCTCTCCTCTCTATCTCTCTTCTCTGTCTCTCCTCTATCTCTCTCCCCCACTTTATCTCTTTCGTCTCCATCTCCTTGACTCTCTCTCTCTGTCTCCCCTCTTTATCTCTCTCTCCATTTTATCTCTTTCCTCTTCAACTTTTAGTATCTCTCCTCTCTCTCCTCTTTTTTTCCCTCTTCCCTTTTTTCTCTCTCTTCCCTTTTTTCTCTCTTATCTCTGTCTCTCCTCTCCTCTCTCCTTTATCTCTCACCTCTATCTCTCTCTCCTCTCTTTCCCCTCTACTCCTCTCTCTATTCATTAATTTTTCCGTCCCTTTCCGTCATCATGTGCTCTCCTTCCCGCTTCTGCTCCTCCTTCGTCGTCCACGGGCGCTCACACTTCTCCGGCAGAACGTGTCCGCCCTCTCCGTGACCCACTTGAAGGAGCAGCGAGCACGTGAATTACGTTTGTGGCGCGGCTCAATTGATTCGGCGGTGTGGGGAGAAGCCCCTCTCTCTCGCTCGCTCGCCGTTCGGCT
>WURS02457299.1:0-13804 GCA_011762765.2 Rhinocypha anisoptera | reverse complement strand
GCCGCCCCGGGCGCGGGCGGGCGACGCTGAAGGGGGGGGGGGGCCGGGGAGGGCCGGGGGGCGGGGGGGGGGGGGGGGGGGGGGGGGGGGGGGGGGGGGGCGGGGGGGGAGGCCGGGGGAGGGGGGGGAGTGCTGGAGGAGGAGGTGAGTCAGCATCACCTCTCTGCCCTACTCACCAGCTGCTTAAGTAGAATCAGGGCGATATCCGATGGGTGGTGCTTCCCATGCAGGGCAGAGAGGAGTTCCTGCGAGCTCAGCTGACCCACCAAGCGCAGCACATCGGCACCGAGGTGCTCCAAAACCTTTTCGGGCAACCCAGCAGCGACGAATCCTGCAACATGGGGAGGGAGGATTGAGGGAGACACTCATCGTCTCCACTCACACTCAGACTATACTCACCCCCGACTAATTCTACATCCGTGGCCTCCAGGGCCTCCAGAATCTCCGGGTTGTGGAAATTCACTGCCCTCTCGCCCCACAGACTGGCCTTCACCTCCAAGTGCCGTGCCAGCGCCATTACTGCACAACTCTGGAGGCTTTTAGCGAACGGCTTGTACTGTAAATTGTAATAAATCATGCACTGATTACTATAATAATCATTAATTGACAAACATTCACAGAAATAAGTAGCTTGTAGCTACACATAAATTGGTGTCTCTCGTCACAAATATGACAAAAATACCATAAATGACTGAATATAAGACACCTTTTTTTTGTCAAAAAGTCATCCATAAAAAGTGATGGGTGGAGGGGTCTATTTTTGGGCACCACGAAAGTTAACACCAACGTTCCATTTTGTATAAGCAGCCTAAAGAATGATAGGGAAATAATACACAAATATACATTCTAGCAGTAAATACAATGGTACTGCTTAAAATGGTTGAAATGTAATTATTTTGTATTTTGGGGAATTATTTTTTAGTTGTTCAAAAAACTTCCTAATTCATAAAAATAAAAACTCTTATGGACAAGAGGAAGAGTTCTTGGGTTTCTCACCGAGTCCATCAGTCATATAAAGTCCAGGTCCAAGAAATTTCACTCCCGCCATAGATGGTATACCTGGAACAATACTACTTGATTTCAGTAGGCACATTTTTAAACCTTTAACAATTTTTAATTAATTAATCTCTTTGTAATTTCCCCAAGCAATAAAAACAAGAAAAGTGGTCCCTATTTATAAGAATGAAGGTAATTTCATCATTTCAGACAAATGTATGGACTACCTATTGAACCATTCACAACAATATTGGATAAAACCTGGAACTGGTGTGGTGACAATCACTGAAACTAAACTGTGATAAAACCCAAGCTCCTTTCTCTAACCAGCCTAGCACACTTAGCATCCATGATTTGTTATTGAATAATATCAATATTTCTTTCACATAAAATGCTAAATTTCTGGGATTATACATTCAGCATACTGGGAGTTGGTCTATTCATGTCACCAATTTAATTAATTATTAATTTTTATACAAAACTGTCTCCATAGACATTTTAAAATCAATTTATTATTAAAATTTTTTCTCCAGAGTTTCCTACGAGATTGTTTTCTTGGGAGCATCTTCAACTCAGCTTCAGGTCTTTTTAATTCAGAAAAAGATGATTAAGAGGCATGCTGGGAGTATCCTTTACAGGTCCGCACAGGCCTTTGATTGTCAAATTAATCTTGAAGCTTATTGGTCCATTTTCCTTGCACTTCATTATTACTACTGTAGATTTTAACGCAATGAAAAATGTTAGTTCCTTCTCGGTAAATCCATTTCAACTTTTATGTCTATTAATTCATCCAGAGTGTATTTCAAAGCCCTCTCAGCACTGTCAAGCTCTTCAACGAGTGGGAGGAAACGTTTAAAAGAATTGGAATGGAAGGCAGAAGAAAGATGAAATGTGGAAGATGAACCTCCAAAACTAAGTATATCAACTTGTAGTTCCAGTTCCGATTTTATCACCTTTGTTCTCCCTACACCGTACTCCTGCCAGTAGTGGTAATATGGTGCTTTTGTCGACAGATTTAATGACTTTTGTCCTGGTTTAACAACATCCGTAACATTTTCACTAATAGTTCCACTTCTGTCGGCCAGTCAGAAGACTGCTACACTTTTTTTTTTATAATACCAAGCAACTTGAAGCACATGGAAACTGAAGAGAGCACAAATGATCAGAGTGGTGACACGACAGAGCATGCAATCGACTCACCTTGACCTGCCCCTTGGCCAGTCTCTGCTTGTTGTATAGGCCCATCACCACGACAACATCATGAGGGTCAACAAGTTCCAAGTGTCTGCAGAGCAAGCCCCTCAACAGCGGCACGGACCATTCAGTCATCCTGTCCGACGTCCACTTGCCAATGCCACCGCGCACCTGCCCACTCAGAGTCAACTCCGGCATGGCCACGTCCAGTAGAGATGACAGCTGCACTGGCACAATGCAAACATACACACCCATGCGCACACAAAATCAATTACTTGGCTTGACAGTTATGATTGATAGATTGGCAATCTAATATTTTTCAAGTTGGTACCTCTGCAGTACCAGCTCTCATAATTAATTTTTTGTGTAATGCAGCAACAATTGCAGCAGGATACTTTAATAAACAAATGTTGTCACAACTTTTATGATAGCCACGTGAGATTCCAATGATCAACATGATAACTTTCATTTCTGTGGGCTACGAAGAAAACATACAATGTCTTGGGTATTTGATAACTGGCAACAATGGAGCAATTTTACAGAACTTAATGAATGCCACAGTAAGCTCGTATTGTAACAAGTGAGTTCCAAGAAGTGCTCCCAAGAGTAGAGAAACAAACTCTCTAGCACAAGTGTATTATGATATAAGAGGGGGATTAATTAATTGAAGAGGATAAAATTGACGTTGATCAATACATAAATACTCTAAGAATAATGAAAATTACATTATTTTTTTTCATCACACTGAATAGACATTAATTCTATGAAATTAAGCATCATCACCTCCTGGGTGCTGGGTGAATCACTATGACATTAATCAAAACTTTACCCACTCACCGTCACGTCAGGCAATCCATAGAGGGTCATGAAGGTCGAATTTGACACCATGGCCTTGGATATGGTCGCCAGTTCAGGGAGCGAGAGATATCTTAGGACTTGGGCTGAAGCCCCACTTCCTAAAACATATTTCAAGATCCAAGACTGATCTGAAAAATCATCAAAGGGTATCAGGCTGTTAACAATATGCCACACTTGACCGAGAGAGACGTAAAAGGAGATTCCATTTCCTCGAGAGACACGTCCAGTGCAAAGCAAAAGGTTTCTTAGCCCAGGAAACAAACCGTGGGCCCTTGGCTATTCAAAAATTGCTCACACCACCAACCTCAACTGAAGAATTGGCAACAGCGCATGCAACCTTCTGATTTAAATGATTGTAAAATATTAATAATTCCTATTAGTTTATTAACATTTAGAAACTTACTCCTAATAGTTTAATAACAATTACATTTAATCTCAGATTTTTAATTCAAGACATTTGAAAATGGATAAGGCATCTGCCAAATTTCTGTCACCTGAGACATTTCATATAACAATGTGTAATAGAGCAGTCAATGTGAAGTGCAGGTGCTGTGCAAAAAATAAGAATAGTTTCGCGTATTAATATTGATAACAATAGAACCTCTGAACGTTTATTTAAAAAATGTTATGCTTAAATGTGAGGTCGTGGTAGCCCAGTGGGTAGAGTGATTGGCTACTGACCAGGAGACAATGGTTCGAGACCCGGTGACGACTCTGGACACCTCCAGCTAAACCCAGGCTGAGTGATTTTTTGGGTACCACATCTTCGTGGGAAAACCACAGGTAACACAGGGAAAGGAACTGGCCCCTCTATACCCTGATGTTTGTGAATTTTCACACACGCCCCGTGGGCTTAGTACTAGGTGAGCTCTACCCTCACTTAACACACTGACCTTCGGGTTGCATACTGGTTACACTTAAATGCATTATTATTAACAATTTCTCATTGGAATTACTTGAAAAATGCTCATTCCCAGAATATGAACTAAGTTTATCATTGTGCAAATTCATTTTTGTGAAAATTATTCTAAATGTTTTTTAGAAAAAAAATATGATTTACGAGCAGTTGGAGTAAGCGAGACACTTGATAATTCCACACAAATTTAATTTACAAAATAAGACTCTGGTTTCAACAGGGCTGTCATCATCAGGTGATATTATCATCAGGTGTAATTTACAAGCAGCCTTTTGCACAATAATTTGGTAGTAATTAACATTCCAAGATATACAACTAGTATCACTACTCTTAAGAAATTAAATGCCATCTAAAACTCCTTCTAGCACACGCCTCAAAAGGCAAGAGAGAGCATCTATAAAGAATGTGTTCGGGATGAAAAATTATAAAATATCACATGGACAAAATTAATGTACAGAACCGGATTTTCAAATCATGTTTAAGTATGTTATGTAAGCTATAATCTCTCATGATTTGAAATCTCTGCCTTAATAAATATTGATTGTTTAAACAATGGCCCATTTAAGATTTTTTTTAAAATTAGAGATTTTGGATATTTTTCAGTTAACTAATAAACCAATCTTGACTTGAGACCAGATTTTGTAGATATTATTATGTCCTTGTACATTCCTACATTTATAATGAAACTGAAACACAGTATACAAAGAAAAACGAAAAAAAAAAAAAATTTTTGCAATTAAATGATGATAATAAACAAATTGTTTAGTATATGGAATTACTTTAAGTTTAATTAAAGACTGACATTAAAAAGATTCCTTTAGAATTTCTTTCACTAAGTTTTGCTGTTTTGCTTTGTAATAACAAAATAAAACTTCTGCCAGGAACCAAAACAGCCTTATGTAAAATTATGTCAAATTTAAAGTCATTAGAATATTTACAAGATCAGCTGGGACCTCATCATTGCGTAAAATCAGTATACAGAAAATCATGAATCTATTGTAAGACAACACCACATTTTTCTGAGGCTAAATTTGGAATAAATCTTAATCTTATATTGGGGTAAATAAGAGAGATCAGATTCGAGGCATAATGATATTGACATGTAATCCATGAATTCCACTCGAACTCAAAGATACTCGTTTTTCAGTCAGATATATGCCCTTCTTTCAGGATATGACGCTCTTTACTTTTACCACAGAATTCTTTCAACTCACCCAGCACATTTCTTATCTTCTGAAGGATCGCCAGTGATATGAGCGAAAGTCCCTCGTGCTTCGGTTTGTAAACATCCAGAAGGTGCTGAATGAACTTCTGTGGCAGCCGATTGATGTCCCAGGCAGCAATTGACGACGAAGACAGGAGGCCACGAAATAGACCTGGACCAAAAGTGATCAGGTCATCTGCTCTCACGGAGGAGGATGCCTCTGCACTTTGATTTGGTGACTGCAGATGGTCACCTTCCAGGTGGACAATCAGATGCCTCGTCAAAAGCCGACTCTGGTGGAAAAAAGAATGTTATGAATTCTGAGGATACACATTTGGCCTCATTTGAGTCATCAAATGATGGTTAATTAATGGCACAAGTCAATTTCTTTCAAGTTAAACTTTCCTGAGGGTCGTGAACCGTCATAAATGGCACAGCAAAGGGGCACCCTATTCCGGAACAATAGAAAAGTGTGACCATTCAAACCTCTTTGGAAATGACTGGCTATAAAATTTGGAGAGGGTCTAGGTAGAGGGCACGAAGGTGGCAGTCACATGTACATGAACATAATCTCCACAGTCGCACAAAAAAAACGATGTCCAAGCAGTTAAATAAATTTCCTTCTCTTTTAACATCATTATGTTTGTTCGGACTCACTGGTTAAATGCAAGTGCCATTTAACAGTATTTTATAAAGCAGTTGGTTACTTTATTTAACGATTCATTAAATGCCACTGATCAGGAAAACCAAGAAATTAGACACTTTTAATTTCTTTTTTTGAAAGAAAAAAATAAGATTCACTTCAATTGGTCCCTCCCCACAGTAAGAATACATTACGATGCCAAATACATATGATGCACCATATTTTAGGTAACATAGATATGCATTGCTCCTTTAAAAATAGCACTTTTATTAAAACCGCTTCCCTCAAGGTTTCTTGGCACCTTTTTTGTTCCTCTTGCCTACAGACACACAAGTGCCTGGACTACTAAAAATGAATTGGAAATAAACTAGAGAGAACCTTATCATGCGTATTCAAAGAGAACAAATAAACATATGCAAATAACACAAATATATAAATATCAATTTGTTCACACACTCAAATAATTTTGAATGCATTAGAAATTTTAATTTCCTAATTATCTTTCTCAACTTAAAATGATTTAACCATTTTAGTGCCAGGCCCTATATCACTTTTTATATGAAAAAAAAAATGCCAAGGCTTATTCATGAAATAATTGATTTACACATTTAAATATATATATAATCTATATTTATATCAATATCTTATGGACATTTTGTTTATTAACACTCCAAGCACGGGGATAGAAAAATATTGGATTTATATTTTTTATCTCCTAAACAATTTAAGAAAAAATTATACATTAAACAAAGAATCCGAAAAATGCAGAAATGGGCCGATAGATCAGCCCATGGCACTTTTTGCTCATACCCCTAAGGGCCTAGAAAGGGGTTAACAGTTGGTAATTTTTTGGTCTCATGGTACACCCCTTCTTTGAACAGTTTAGAAGTAGTCCTGAAGAAGCAGATAAGAACACCGATGTGAGTGTTGCAATTAAAAATAGAGAAATGCAAGAATACCAGAAAGACCTCAAGCTCAACATCACTCCATGAAGCCTTTATACCAGTCTTCAAACCCTAAGGTCAGTTTGACAGGTCAGGATAGAGTACCCTGTGGCTTCCCAGGAAGAAATGGTGCCCAGCTCCGCTTTGGTTTTAGCTCAAGGTGTGTAGGGCACCACTGTGACCCACATCCCCCATTCAATACCAAAGTGATAATCACAGCCATAATAAATAACTTTTCTATGCATGCAGGGCATATAAGGAAGCATATGTTCATTCAAAATGCACAGGCAATCGTTCAATGTTGTAATAGTGACAATTCAACTTTTTGCTTGTTCCATAGAAGGCAATTCAAACTAATTACATGTACTGAAGATGAGTACATATCAGAACGGAAAGTGAAAATAGGAAGCATAGTTACCTGCAACATACTCAATTCATCAGAATCAACGTCTTTTAAATGCTGGGGATGGATTTTTGTAATGTTCTCACCAATGAAAAAGGAAATTGGTAGAGAATAAGCAAAGCGTCCAACATTCAAAAAATCCTCCAGGGTGACATGTATTTGCTTGGATAGAGCTGGCTCATCAATTGATATTACAATCTCAGACAGCGGTTGAGATTTTCCATTTGAACTCATGATTCCTTTGGAGCTACCATTGGTCATTTTAGTGTGCATGCTCTGTGCAATCAGGCAGTATGAAAGCTGAAATACAACATTTAGTTATCATGTTACTTGGCTTTACTCAAAATACGAGCACTTGTATACTCATGCAATGTTTAAGCACTAACAATTTAAAGAACCACTAAAAATCACAGCAAATTTAAAAAATACCATATGAATATGAGTAATAAAGGAGAATGCATTAGTATTCTGTAACCGATTTACCATAATGCATTTTTCAAGAAAGAATTCAAGTGATAACATCCAACTCCTTATTTGATGAAATGCCAATCAATAAAAACTAAATAATAGCATGGTGATCATCAACCTTTTTCATGCATGTTCTAATGCTACATTCCCCAGTGAATCTTTTGGATGAAAACTTAGCGGGGAAGGCACCAGGTTATTCCTCCCTTCCGCTTCCACAATGATTCTCCTTTGAAAAGAACCATACGTGTGGCCATACCCAAGAAGTTTTCCTCTAAACATTTTCCTCCTCACAGCACAACAATCAAAGTGAAATGCAGCACAGAATCATTGAATGAGAATGCATGCAGTGAAAGAGTTTTAATTTTTTTAATGTCTAGATGAAATTGAAATGCAAAACTGAAAGGCTTTTACTGAAAATCCCATGATGATAAACAAGGATTTGTTTCATAAAATTATCCAACAGTTAATCCACACTCTTGCAATGCCACCAAGAATTTTAAAATGAAAAGCAGCTTTGCTAAATAAATTAAGGATTAGAAAATAGTCGTTTTAAGAACTTCTACCTACCGAGTATACTGCCTGAGATTTATGTACAGCCCAAAAATATTTATGCAGGAATGCCTTAGAACCTTGTGTGTTAAGGAATACTCCAAGCACAAAAAAAACTGAATGCATAACCTTTTCTTTCAAGGTTTCCTCAAACTTATTTAATGAGATGAAAAAATAGCTACTTGAGTTACACTCAGAAGAGCTGTCAATGGTTTGCAAGGTATGAGCATTCATTTTCAATGCAGTGGGTGGTAGTAGAAGCAGTGAAGGCTACAATAGGTTCCCCTCACGATGATTAATCCAAACCAGACCAAAGGAAAGAATTAGCATAATGCACAGCATAGGAGAGAGCAGACCTTAGAGAATGTCCTAAATATTGACCTTGGAATAGGAACCCCAACAGTTGTTCCATGTGGGAATATTTTCGGTCGCCTGCAAGCAAGCTGTGTCATCACACTAGCATGTGTTGTTGAATGGGATTTAATACATTGTTTATGTTGGTCAAAAACAAAGGAAATGAAGCTAAGAACCAACTCATTTCAAAGTGCTAGTGAATACAATGCAATTACAAATAAATTACTATTTTTAATAAATTATAATTAAAATAGATGGTATCATGTGCCATGAGCATACCATAAAATACAAAATTTTTACCATTTAAGAAATCACTTAAATTTTTGCATTAGCTCTTCCTGGATAGAAACTTCAGGACAAAAACAACAAATATTCCTCAACGAAACAGAATTGACGACTTTCTTACCGAACAGTTGCTATTCCACACAAAAAAGTGTACAAAGTTTCAATATTTCTCTTCATTCGTACGATATGTAAGAATTTCGCCGTGAGAATTTCAACAGGCATAAAGATAATTTGGGGTCGGAGGTAGGCTAGTGATAGCGAGCTGAACTACGGAGCATAGGGTTGTAGGTTTGAGTCCTGGTGATGACAATTTCTTTGTCATTCGACAATATTAATTTCCATAAAGTCAGATCCTATAATACGCAACCACTGGTGAAAGGCATTAGTTTCAACAGAAAGATCGTGGGGATCGGTCCAGGATTAACTGCCACAGCTGTGGGTGAGAGTGAAATTCATGGAATCAGCCGCAACACTGTGATGTGGAAGGTAACGGGAAACCACCACATTAATCTCCCTAAAAAACGCCTTCTCGAGAGTTCCAGCCAACCAATCTTTGGATTAAAATACTGATGACAATGAAAAAATACTTTCTCAGCGACAGAAACATGATGATGAGACGAAAAATGTGACAATGAAATTATGATTAGCACCGGGAGGGGGGTTGGTCAAATCATGACAAAGCACTAATAATACTTCACTGATTCAGACAGCTGAGTGATTGCCCTGCTGATTGTTGGTTGTGACATTTAGCTGCTGCTACCAGAGGGAAAGAGGGACTCATTTCATCCTGTGTACCTAAGTATAAGTGCAATGGTCTGAGAAAGACTAGGCTGTCTATAGGTGTAAGAGTTGGAGGAGGACAAAGAGGAAGAATTTTCTCGTATCGTTATATTTGTATTTAATTTTTCTGATAATTGGACAATAAAAAAAAGAGGATAAAATGAATACTGCACCTCAACGTAAAGGAAGAAGGGTCATTTCTATTGCAGAAAAACTGAAGATGATTGCAGAATATGACAAGAAACAAAACTTTTCAGAAGTGGAAGACTTCTTCAATATACCAGTGTCAACTCTATCCACCATTCCAAAAGGTAGGAAGGATCTTGGAATGGCAGAGAATTCAGGGAAACCTTTACAGAGGCAAGTTTGAGGAATTAGAGGAAAAAATCTGTGAGTTCTTCTTCACGTGCCATGAAGCATATATTCTTTTGAATGGACCAATACTGCAACAGAAAGATGAAGAAATCACATTGAAGATAAACAGAAAATTTTAAGGCATCTATTGGGTGGTTAGCCAATTTCAAGAAAAGACAATGTTGTATCTTGTGTGGTGAGGAGGAAGAGGTTGATAATAAAAATGGAGAATGACTGGCACAGAGTGAATGAAAAAATCATCAGCAAATATAGCTCTCGAGATATTTTCAACTTCGATGATATGACTATTATTTTATGACTTAATATGTTAGTGTCACAGTAGGACTGTTACTTAATAATAAATAAGACACAGAAAAAATAAAGCCAATACTCATAGGAAAATATTCAATATTCAAATTCAATATTCAAATTCAATATTCAAATATTCAATTCCAGTATTTTATGAATCCAACAATAAAAGTTGGATGGACAAATTTTTGGGAGGACCCTAGAAAGAGTTAATAGAAAAATGAGTTGCAAAAACAGGAAAGTACAGCTGATTACCATCAATGCAACCTGCTATAGGTTAGATGACAACTATTCAAACGTAGAACTTTTATTCTTGCCTCCTAACTCTACCAGCAGTTCTCAGCCATTGGACCAAGGCATTATCCAAAATGTCAAGTCCTTTTACAGAAGGGAAGTTCTAAGTTATCACCTTCGGTGGATTGGTGAGTTTTTGGAACATTTTTATGTTGTATGATCTTGAAAATTAAACCATATGGACTTCTTGCTCGGACTATAGGGAATCTTGCTCAAGACCATTGTTTTTATACTTATTCACCAATACCTGCTAGAAAAACTATTTCTGTATAAGGTGCATTAAAGTTGTAAGGCCTCCAATTTTTTTCTCTGGACTGGAAACATATAGAAATATGCTATTTGTTTTAAAATGAGCAGGCACTCTTTGTCAATGCGTGACAGAGATGATAGCACTGTACAGAACCTCTAGACGCAGCCACGAGAATGAGAACAGTTTTCGATACTTGCAATGGCGACATTTTCATTACATGACCAGCGTGTAATCATTCGTGGAGTAACACTGACTGAAATTTATTACCAGTTGAAGGAGACGTGGTGATGGAGTCATGGATGTGCCGAAAGTGCATTCATGGGTGTGACAGTTTAAAGAAGGCAGAACATCATGTGACAACAAACCAAAATAATCTCAGCCTCGCACACCGACAGTGTCACAGCGATTTTCCAGTGGTCACAACACTCCTAAAGAAGCCTTAACTGCGGCCATAGAATCATGGCATCGACGCTTCGAAAAATGTGTACGGCTGCAGAGAGATTATGTCATGAAGTAACACAAATTTCATTGTTTTTAAGGTGAATAATTAGTTATAAAAAATAACGGAGGCCTTACCTTGTATTTTATACAGAAGTAAGGAAGACTGAGGAAAAGTTACCCAATTGGACTCTACTACATGTTGTATGGGCATTGGATGCTGCCTGGAAATTTATCATGACAGAAACAATAGTCAATTTCTGGCATCCAACTGGCTTTACTCCATCTATTAATGATGTTGTGAATTCACAGGTACTATTTTAATCTAAAATAACCACGTTTTGATAATCTTTTTAAGTTGTGGCATGTGTTTACTAAACGTAGTGAAAATATTCCCATTGGTTGGAGAGACTGAGGCATCGAAATACTAGGTTTAGCCAGTGATTTTGCATTATATTTAAATCATTTGTGTGCACCACAGATGTCAAGTATAGAAGAATATTTAGCAATTGAGGATGATGCCCTGACAAAATCACATGATCAAATAAACTGAAGGAGACCTGGTTGTAGTCATGAAATACACAGTGACAATGAAGAAGCTGTAAGTGATGTGTTTATCCCTCAACTCAGAAAGAAAATAAGACATCCTCCAAGCCTTGAATACTTTGCATTATTTTAATTTCTTTTATGAAGTTGGTGACGATTTTAAAGAGAATTTGAATAAGATTGAAAAAATAATTCACTCGAAACTGCATTTAAAAGAAAAAACATCACTGATTTTTTAAGAAAACATACTTTTTCAAAATGAAGTTTGCAGATGAGTTTTTTTTTCATTTGAATCTGCTTGTCTAATTTGCCACTATATATTTTAACGTGCTAAACTTCCCTTTAGAGATCTCCAGAAGTTCTCTAATCTTGGTTAATATTTTATGTCTGTACTATATTCAAATTTTGTTCCAGAATACAATTTAAACATTTCCTTCAGATACACATGATTTCTAACTATATACTTGCTAAAGATATTTTGAAATTATCCTCTTATACTATTCACTTAGAAGTAATTAACTGTTACTGTTTTTCAAAAATTTTGTTTAAATGATAATGAAGCTAGTTTTATTTGCAATTACTGAATACTGTGTGCATAAATGATCTCTTCGCAATGAAATTAGTTATAAATGCCAAGCGTTTAGCATTGTACATATTATGATGCATTACAAAATCTTACCACATTTATTGAAATTAGCCATTATCTTGATTTTACAAAACACCAAAAATTTTGGTCTCTAGATGTTATATAAAATCAAGATTCTACTGTAGCATTATTTTTCATAATAATAATGTCAACCAGAAGAAAAAATAAATATTTAAGGATGCACTTGAATAGCAACAGAGGACATAACATATAATATGCAACCTTGATACCTGCAGTGCAGTCACCAGAGATGGTTTCTCATACTGCTTTGCTCGTTGAAAATTAAGAACTCCAAAATCTACCATGGAATGGTTGAAATTGTTGGTCAGCTGCTTCGGAGATAGCAGAGGTAGGACCGCCTCAGCATACAAGGGAACTTTATTCTTCACTTCATCATCCTTCATCTTTGGCCCCCTCTCCATTATTGCCTGAAAAACTGCTCTGGCCTAAGAGCATTTGAATTTAAAAAAAGAATCCAATTCAAAAACATGCATAGAATTAAGATTTGGTGCTTTCCCAGCGAATGACGTATGTGAAGTCTTCTCGGGTTCTCCACCGGTCCAGGGCTCTATTGCGATCGATGTTTCAACTTTCGATTCGAGGGTCATCAGTAATCATAGAAGCCATCAAAATTTGGATGGAGAAGAAGAATTTCAACCGAGATCCCGGGTACTCCCTCAGCAATTCTTGGAAGTCTTTAATAAGGAACATCCAAGATGGGAGAGGGGCTAAGAAATACAGCAGCCAATCAAGGGGAACCTCCAACACAAGCTCCCAAACGCAACAATCATGAGTCACCTGATCCCGGAAAATTGTTTATAAGACGGCATTAGAAGCAGTATTGGCACACATCAGCACTGATGATGACCCTCGAGTCGAGAGTTGAAACGTCGGCCTCAATGGAAGCCCTTGACCCGGTGAAGAACACGAGAATACTTCACATACAGTTGAAGTCCGCTATAACGAGAGCTGATAAATGACAAAAAAATCTCTCGTTATAACGCACACTCGTTCTAAGTCATTTAAATTTACCTCTTTCAGCATTTATAACGGCTCCAAAAGTGGGCGAAAATGAGCCATGAAGTATTTGTATCAATCCATCCACAAATGCATTGAAAATAGATCGTTTCATTAAAAAGATTTTAAAACATTGTCACCACAAGTCATGCACTCGTAACTAATGTACAACATGCATCGGTTTTAATTTTGGCTACGTTTCGTGAATAATCATAAATAAGGTATGGCCTGCGGTTAAGAATTACGATTCCATAAATAAGAGGAGGGTCGAGAGATTGGCCTGCTAAGGTCAACACAGACAAATGGGCTTTTTCTGTATTGTCTACAAGTCTAGCTCACAGCTCCATATGTTCTTT